>JAOWBW010002613.1:0-63895 GCA_026119855.1 Campanula takesimana | reverse complement strand
TTCCCCTCTTCATGTTATTCCACCAAAAATGTTGTTTCAAATTTTGATACATCTTCGTACTACCGGATGAATAGTATATCTCGATTTGTGACCCTCATCTAAAACTTGCCTCTTTATTCAACCAACATCGGGTACGCACAAACGATCACGGAAAGTCAAAACTCCACTCGAACTCAAAGAAAAAATCCTCGAAGTTCTTTTCCTTCAATTTACCCATTATCTTCACCAACTCGGGATCTTCTTTCTGAGCTTCCTTTATCCTCTGAATTAGGGTCGGAGATACCCTAATATTCGCAAAAAATAGCCCCATGTCTTGATCACGAGGAGACCAATCTCGAACATCCTCAAGCATTTTCCACTCTCGAACCATCATCGAAGCCACATAAGATTTTTCTACTAATCGCATCTGCTACCACATTCGCCTTCCCCGGATGATAAGAAATCGTACAATCATAATCCTTCAATAATTCCATCCATCGGCGTTGCCTATTATTCAACTCTTTCTGGGAGAAAAGGTATTTCAAACTCTTGTGATCGGTAAAAATTTCAAACTTCGCCCCATAAAGGTAGTGCTTCCATTTGTGCAACGCAAAGACTATCGCCGCCAAACTCCATATCATGAGTCGGGTAATTCTGTTCACTAGGGGTCAACTTCCTCGAAGCATAGGCAATCACTTTCTGTTCTGCATCAACACACAACCCCAACCCTCTTTCGAAGCATCACTGAAAATTACTAAATCGTCATTTCCGTTCGGCAAGGTCAAGATCGGTGCGGTAGTCAACCTCTTCTTCAATTCCTCGAAGCTACTTGGCATTTTTTACTCCACACAAACGGTACATCCTTCCGGGTCAACTGAGTCATCGGAGTAACAATCCTCGAAATCCCTTCTATGAATCTTCTGTAATACCCGGCTAAACCCAGAAAACTTCTGATCTCGGTCACTGACTCGGGTCTCTTCCAATCCACTATAGCCTCTATCTTGAAGGATCCACTGAAATCCCATCTTTCGAAATCACATGGCCCAGAAAAGAAACCTTCTCGAGCAAAATTCGTATTTACTAAACTTCGCAAAAATTTCTCCCTCGCAAGAACGGATAAAACTGTCCTCAAGTGCTTCTCGTGCTCCTCTCGGGATTTAGAGTAGACGAGTATATCATCAATAAAGACCACCACGAACGAATCAAGATAAGGATGGAAAACCCGGTTCATCAAATCCATAAACACTGCAGGTGCGTTGGTCGACCCAAACGGCATAACCAAGAACTCATAATGACCATACCGAGTGCGAAAGGCAGTCTTCGGAATATCCTCCGATCGAATCTTCAACTGATGGTACCCACTCCTCAAATCAAGTTTAGAAAACACAACTGAGCCTTGAAGCTGATCAAACAAATCATCAATGTGAGGTAGAGGATACTTGTTCTTCACTGTAACCTGATTCAACTTTCGGTAATCGATACACAATCTCAGAGAACCATCTTCTTCCGCACAAACAAAACCGGTGCTCCCCACGGGGAAACACTAGGGCGGATAAACCCTCGATCAAGCAACTCTTGCAACTGAACCTTTAGTTCCTTCAACTCTGCGGGAGCCAACCTATACGGTGCCTTCGAAATCGGAGCCGTACTTGGCAAAAGATCTATACAAAACTCTATCTCACGATCGGGAGGCATATCATATTCAGAAGAGAAAACATCGGGAAATTCTCTAACTACCCGAACACTCTCCAAACTAGGGGATTCTTTCCTAGTATCAAGCACACTAGCCAAGTACCCCTCACAACCACGGCGCAACAATCTTTTAGCTTTCACATAAGAGATGATACGAAAATTTCTACCAAAAGGCATAGCCTCAAAAGTAAACTTAGGCACATCAGGGATGGAAAAATTAACGACCTTTCTACGATAGTCAACAGAAGCATGAAAGTTTCTAAACCAATCCATACGCAAAATAACATCAAAGTCCTGAATAGGAAGGACTACCAAGTCCGCACACAAGACATGACCACATATAAGCACGTCACAAGCACGAAAGACTCTATCAGTCACCAAACACTCTCCTATAGGGGTCGACACCTCTAGCATATAGGGCAAAGACTCAGATGCAGCATTTAGTAAAGAAGCAAATTGCACAGAAATCTATGAATGAGATGATCCTGGATCTACTAACGCTCGTGCGCTCACACTAGATATAGAAATAATACCACCAATAACTGTGGGATCATCTGTGGCTTGTTGATTCATTCATTGCAAACACTTTCCCTTGGACCTTGGGCTTTACTGTAGCGTCCCTTTTCTGACCTTGAGGAGCCCCAGCTCCTACCCTAGTCGGTTGAATTCTACCTCTAGTACAATCCCTTGCAAAATGACCCATTTGACCACAATTGGTACACCTTCCCTGCTTCTTCCAACACCGGTCCTCTGAATGGCCTTCCTTTTGGCAATAGGAACAAAGTCTCCTATTTTGGTTCCCTTGGTTCCCGGAAGTGGTACCCGGGTTCCTTGGGATCGGTTGTCCTCGGGACTGAGATTGTCCCCCAAAGTTACCTCGGTTATCAGAACGGGATTTTGGCTTGCTTTGCCCTCCCGGCTTGCTCGGGTTAGCTACCTCGGTCTTCCTCTTATGTTCCCCAATATCTTGCTCAATCAAGTATACACGGTCTACCGCATCCTGAAATGTCACAATCCTCTGGGCTATAAGCTGAGTCTGAATAGAAGTCTTCAAACCCCGGATGAATCTCATAGCTTTCTGCTCCTCGGTCCGCACAAGATAGTCACAATACCGGGCTAATTCTGTGAACTTAGCCGAGTACTGAGCTATAGACAACAAACCTTGCTCCAAGTTAAGTAGCTCGATCTCCTTTCGGTTCTGATCCACTACCGGAATGAAATGCTCTTTGAACTTCCGCACAAACAATTCCCAAGCATACACTGTGGTGAGTGTCATCCCAACTAGCTTTAAACTCCTTTCCACCAATGCTCGGCGGCACCCACAAGCTTATAAGCCACAAACCGGACCCTATCCTCGTCCGTGCATCCAAACACATCATAGATTTTCTCCATAGACTCAATCCATAATTCGGCCTTCTTCACATCGGGCTCACCATCAAACTCTCTTGGCTTTAATTTTAGAAACTGCTCCAACCCGTAACGTGGAGGTGGCACATGCTCCTCTCTAGGCCCTTGGTCATGAATAGCCTTCATGGCCGCCTCAAACATGCCTTGGAACATGGCACGGTTCTCTTCCCGAAGATCATTCTGATTCTGTGTCCCACTAGATCCTTCACCTGTTCTTCTACTAGCCATTTCAAACAATTACCTGCATAAGACATCAACCGTTACTCACTCCGAACACAACTACCACCTAGGTCATACTAGTCCACTATACTTATACTTAGAGCCAAACCATAGCTCTGATACCAACTGTCGCGACCCCGAACCCCGCGGGCCCGAGATCGCGACCTGAACGTCGACTTAAACAATAAACTCCAAAATAATGAAGATAAAAATTTCCTTTTATACCAAAAGAGGATAACACAAGGTTTTGGGAAACAATTTAACAACAACAAATAAAACTAGTATAAACTCAAAAATCATATACATCAAGGTTATAAAATATACAAATCCTAATGACGTCAATATTTGGTACAATATCCCAAAAAGGTTACACATTTATATAATGTAAACCCACCAATATCAACCTGCCCCAAAAGCTCGAACCCACTCGACGTCCTGTCTCGTGATCAGCGAGTCTAATCCTTTCCACCTGGGGGGGGGGGTTAAGGAAAAACAAAGACAAAAGAAAAAGGGGGGTGAGATAAATCTCAATAAGTTACTAATGCAACTACATGACATGCTATGATGCAATAATTAATAATAAATCACATAACACATAGCAATTATCATATATCAGATAGCAGCGAAAATATAAACACATAACAAATGATATAGCCAGGTTTTCCCCAACCGATAAACCAAATAAAGGTCGCTGCGCAGCTTCAATAATCAACAAATCATCATCTTCATAATAGCATGAAAGCTGAAGAGAAATCCCCGGTACCGGAACCAATACAAGGGGGACAGTGACACACAGTCAAAGCCCGAAAACCAATAGCTAAAGTGCTCACAAAGGGGCTATCTCATCTCACATCCAAGGCCTCTGGAGGGGGAAATAATGGGGCAAAACAATGGTCAACATCACAATGGACTTGGCTGTGCCATCATAATGTTTCGCATCGCCCAAACACACAACAAAATACCAGCTGGACTTTCAAGTAAAGGCTAAGTAATAAAATACTAGCACAATAAACAACCATTGATTCCAAAGTAGGGAATCATTCCAATTAATCACCAAAATATGAATTGAAACAAACGCGCATCATAAAAGTGCTTCATAATTCCAATTAATAATTTAATCAAATCCCATATCACATACATTCACAAAGGAATCAGTTAACTCAAGAACACAACCAAAACTACTTACTCATCTCGAAGAGCTCAAGGAGAACTTTAAAACGATAGTTTATACGCCTAAAACGGAGTCCGGATGAACAAGATGTGGCCCTCGAAAGATTGGACAAAAAGGGAAATACATTTCACAACAAGGGAGAGGGTGCGCGCGCCTCCTATGGGAGGGTGCGCGCGCCTCCTAGATCAGAAGAAGGAAATCAAGTTTGGAGGAGGAGAGAGTGCGCGCGCCTCCTATGGGAGGGTGCGCGCGCCTCCAAGAAACATGAGGTTTTTGTTCAAGAGGGGCATAAGGGTGCGCGGGCCTCCTATGGGAGGGTGCGCGCGCCTCCTTGCCCGGAAAGGCAAATTCCGGCCAAAAAATCTGGGTTTCTACCATTAACAACCCAAATCTAAAACAAACCCAATCTTCACCATTTCTAACACTACCAAAATGTGAACTAAAGTACCTACACCATTTTGAGCCAAAGGAACTCCAACAACATCATCTAGGAACCTCAATCAAGGGTGATTCAAATACCAAGATTTCACAAAATGAAAAAAAATGAAAATCATCACAAAATCAACCAAAGAAGCAATAAATGGAAATCATAGTATCATCTAAGCATAGGATGAACATTTTTAGCATCAATGGGGGGAAAAGTAACTTACCCGGATTTTCTCAAAGTTGCCGGAACTCGAATATTTTTAGCCCTCTACGATCCTAACGACGATCTAAACAAGATTCATGTTTTAAGAAATGAGTAATAATGAGAGGAAGATGAAGAAAATGAGAGAGAAGGGAGAGAGAAAACTTACCCAATGTAGAGAGAGAGAGAGAGAGATGTGCTGGGAGAGAGATGGAGGTGGAGTGTGAGTGAGGGATAGGGTGAGGGAGGTGAGGGAGGGAGTAGGGAGAAGATGATGGATTTGAAATCTTACACTTAGACCCCTCCCTTACTACCACCTTTTACTAATAAACTCCCCCACTAACAAATAAGACTCAACTCTTCTACAATAGCACAATTGGCCCAATTAAAATGCTAGGCATAAATTAATATAACACATAAAATGCACACATAAATTATTAATTAAATAATAATTTAAATAAATAAATAAGCAAATAAATAAATAATATTTATTTATTACTAAAAAAATAGAGCCTAGATTTCGGGTCGTGACAGTGCACTTTGGGAGAGACTATGAGTGAAATGATTCAAGTTGAAACTGCCAAGGTTCTGAATGCGCTTGAAAAATTTGCGCCAGGAGAATCCAGCTCTTCCTCCGCCTCCATTGATGCGCTAAAATCTCACATGACCAACTGCTTAGTTCATTTTGGTGACACTTTCAATGGCGCAATGAACCAGGCTATGCTAGATATGCAAGCAAGCCAGAATATGGTTCAAGTGGAGTTGACAAAAAGTCTTGTGGATGCGCAGAAAGAAATTCAGGACTTGATTGCTTCTACTCAGCAATCTCTTGCAAATCAATTTGGTTCGCTTGAGAATACTTTTAACATAGTCTCTGGAGATCTTCAAAGAGATAATGATTTGATGCGCACGGGCATGAAGACTTATGTTAATCAGGCTGTGGAATACAATGCCAAGTTTCAGGCTCTGAAGATTGAGTTGATGAACAAGTTTACCAGCCTGCAGAATGAGCTTAGGGAAGCACTTTCAAGGATTAACATAGATTAGGTTTGTAATTTCCTTAGCTGCGCAAATTTGTAAGTTTTTGATGCGCATATTTTTACTTTTGATTTTTCTTCCATTGTAAACCTTGTACTGTAACTCATATCTTTCAAGTTTTAATGAGAAGAATGCATCATTGCGTTTTCACAAAACCTTGTTCAATTCAAACCATTCGTTTGTGGAACAATGAATGCATTATTTAAAATTAACTTCATGCGCATTTCCATAACTGCTCATATTTCATTGCATGATGTTTAAACATTCAGTTTAAACGCATACTTAAACCTAAACTCATAATATTTTGTATGCGTTGAATGATATTTCTGTCTTTCCCATATTATAAGTTTTATCTTTTGGATAGACTAGAAATCTATAACACTGGCTGGTGTGTGCATTGACTTGAGACATGATTTACCATTTATATTCTTATGGACATGTTTTTATCAAGTACTTTGTATTGCCTTTGTTATAGTAGGTAATAGCATCAATCATTTAGGGGGAGATTGTTGGGTATGCTTATTACTTAACCCTCCTACTTATGTTAGAATTGATTGATACCATCACCTAAATTTATTTAAAGACTTTAGGACCCTATGTAAGAAGTTTTATAACTTCAATTTTTAGCTAAGTCCTTCTTATAGACTAGGCTTAGTGGTTAGGGCTTTTACTTTGAATTTGAGGTCTCACTTGCAAATGACTAAGTGTGATGTGAATTGCCTTCATGCGCAGCACCCATCTACGCACTCAATGCGCATGGCTTTCATGCGTGCGCAGTTCTGCCTTAGTCAATTCTCTCATTTCCTGATCTCATATTCTAGAAGCTTGGAAAGCGTCAAGTCATGGTACGCTTTTTGGAATGAACCAAAGTGCTGATGTGTACATACGACATCAAGCACACTCAGCATATACGTAGATGGAGACGCACCTCATGTTTGAAATTAAAAAAGAAGACAGCTGTCATCCTTCTAGAAGAAGTTTGAAGTTTGTCCACTTGCTCTGTCTCCAACGGCTATAAAGGACACCTGCGCACCAATCACATTGTGCCAGCTCATCGTCCTTGCTCAGAGCTCCAACGGCTAGTTTTTGAAGCTCCACTATAAATAGCCCTGCTCTTCCTCTTTTCCAAGCTGCTTGTGTTTTGCTTTCAGAAAAAAACTTTGAAGATTTGAAGATTGCTTGCTCATTTCTAGAATTCTCAAGAACAGCCTTCATACCTTCATACTTTACCAAGCCCAGATCCTAAAGCCTTGTATCACCAGAATATCTTGTGCTCTCCATCTCATAGATTTAAAGATCCCAGATTTCTGACACCCACACACACATTTTGAAGTTCCGATCTCATCGATCATACTTATAGAGATACACCGGTTTTGTCTAGGATTTTGTTCTTTCATAGATTATAGATCTTTGAGTTAGTTTGTTCTCAATCGTTGTAACTTGTAACACTCTCTCATATTATAAGATCTCCAAGAGAAATCCAAGACTAACCATCTTGGTAGAGGACGTAGATCTTTTCCCGATCGAACCTCTCCAAATAGCTTGTCTTGTCATTGTGCTTTACTTTCTACATTTAAGCTTTTCTGATATATTGATTTGTTTGATCTTTGTAGATTGTCTTGCACTGTTTGAATTGTGTTTGTGTGCTTTTTGCCTTAGTTCCATTTTGTGCCACTCTTTAAAGTAAAACTTAGCGCGTGCGTTTTACACTTCTGCGCATACACCTGCGCATTAGTGATTGCTTTAAGTTTTGCGCTGTGCATTCAACTCTGTTGTGCGCTATACTTAGCCAATATTTGAGTCGTGCACATTTTCCATTGTTTTGCAATAGGGTTTGAAAAGAATTTTAAAATGCTATTCACCCCCTCTAGCATTTTTCATACCCTTGTTGCCCCTTTGGGACCAACAAGTAGCTTTGGGACCCCCAACATTCCTCTCGTTCTCACGTCGGTGGAGATTAGAGGGATTGAGGAAGGAGCATTCTTCGTAAGTTCGGAGAACCCCAGCCTGTGGCTTGGCAACCGACGATGAAGTCGATTTGTTCAAATTCTTCAGTTGCCGGAAAGAGGTAACCTTTTTCTTAGCCGCAGCTGCGGCCAGATGCTGCTCTCCGTGGGAACTCATCGCTGCAACAAGAAACGAAACGCCATTAAAACACGAAAACACAATAGGGAACGACAGAACAAAAAACGAAACAGGTAATCACCCCCAAAATGTTCAAAGGAACGACAATGTTCTGCCGAGTTCAAGCAAGCGAGGCAGTCAATTTCGAACGAGCAATCCTCATGAACCACCCAATATGGGTAACACCGGTCGGGAATGATTGTCACCAACGACTCAACCCCTTCTGAAATAAAACCATGAATTCCAGCGCGAGTAAAGTAACGTGGTCTCTTTTCTAACTTATCCCCAAGTTCACCACCCACTCTCTATCCTTTTTTGGAACCACAAGCTTCTTCAAGGTGTAGACACCCCGCTTGGACCGCTCACCCCGATTGCACATTTGATTTTGTGTTTCTTCCCCATTTTAAGTGTTTTCTCGTTAGTTTCTGTCACTTCCGTTAAGTTCCTGACTGACTTCGTTAAGTCCAGGGACTAAACTGAATGACAGGGCTGACTTTCTAGTCCATTCTGTCAAAATTGCCTTCTCTGAGTCGCGTGCCTCCGACAGGAGGAGCCAGGCGGCGCGCGCCTCCCGCCCCCAAAGCAGGAAGCTGCGCGCCTTGGGCGTCAGTTACAGATTTCTAGCCAGGATTCCCTCCCTTGCTCAATTTACAGGATTTTGCCCGGGAAGGATTTCTTGGTGACTGAGTTTTGGCACCAAAAACACCCCTCTTTCACCTATAAAAACCTCTCTTTACCTCCATTTTCAAGGATCGAAAATCAAAGATCGAAAACTTTGGACGGAAGATTGAACTTACAAAAACTATACCAAAATCACTTTCTAAAGGTTCTCCAAGGATTTCTTCAAGCAACATTTGAAGGTCTTCGAATGTAGGTAAAAGTCCATCTTTTCCTTTCTTTTCTACTTCATCTCCCTCTCTCTTTTACTTTAATCAAATGTGAAATCACCCAAATCATTTGGTACATGACTCTAATGATCACCTCATCTCATTGAGGTCGGTTAAGGAGTTATCTCCTACATTCCAAATCCTATTTTAAATCCCCCTTTTCATGACTTAAAGAAGAAGAAGAAACATTTCATTCATGTAGATTTTGATCAAGCAAGACCAACTTAGTTGGGCGAGATGGGTGTTTCGGTACTTCCCATCTCGTAATCTAACCCCCAGACCTCAAAACAAAGAATCTCTGTTTTCGTAAAGACTTAGGCTACAATCTATAGGTTTTTCTATGTTCCTCAAAACATAGGTGGCGACTCTAAAACAAGTTAGACATCCTAGGACAACTCACCGCTCTAGCCAAAGCCGTGGTTCCCCCGGGTATCTACAGTGGCGACTCCGCTGGGGAGGTTAATTGAGGGTTAAACTTGCATTCTGATCGAAATCTACATCTTTTCTGGGCATTCTTTCCTGGTGGGGGAGGCGCGCGCGTCTGGACCTTTAAGCCTAAGGCGCGCGCATCCCGCATCAAGAACCAGAATCGCCCACTTCTTCATGTTCTTCATCTTCTTCTTCTGTTATTCTGCACTAATCACTTCTGCAGGGGTTACAATATGAACATAGGACCAGGGCAATCCCCTGAGTCCAAAGTCTAACATTCTGACAGGTGTGGCCCAGAAGCGCGCGCCCTCCCATAAGCATTGCGCCATGCGCGCGCGCGTTCCACATCAGCACTCAGAGGCGCACGCTTCTGGGTTGGTTCCCAGAACAGAAACAGGTTCAGGACTGAGCAGAACAGTGGGGTGTGGGCACAGTTGCTGCATCAGAACAGAATTGAACCCTCGGACTGTTTTAATTTTGTGTTTTATTTACCGGTCACACGGGTGATTCGGGAGTTGTAATTTTATGTGCTTATGTGTTTGTGTGTTTTTCTTCTTTTCAAAAAAAAAAAAATATATAAATTTTTTTTTTTGTCACTTGTTAGACCCACACTACATGCACATATTCCTATGAACTGCTCACTATCGAGTCGCACAAGTCCAACCCCAAACCCGTCGAGGCCCGTCCTAGAAAGTTTCAAGCTCCACCAGACCTTGGCTCTTTCGAAGCGGTAAACCTCAGCCCGTGGCGTAGTTCAAGACTACATGCCGGGGGTGACCTTTGAGCCTCATATTCAAGCCGAGCACAAACCACACAATTCTAGTTAGGGTCTAACACTCCGTGACTCAAGTCGGTTTCCATGTACCGAGATTTCCCTAAACTAATGTCTTCAAATCATACATGCCAACTTGTTGAAATGGACGCAATAAAAATCCGTCCCCAAAAGTGGTTATTTTGGACGAAAATAAAATCCGTCCCCGCAGTATGCTTTACTACATTAAATTTAGTTTAATCCCGACACATGTAGGTACACAAGCGGGAGAATCCGATGAGTATATGGGACCGCGAGATGTTCTATATACTAGTGTGACGATTCCATTATTTTCTTAGAAACCCCAAAAGGGATTCATTCCCTCCGACTTATAAAAAAAAAAAGAGTCTTTTCTTATGTGGTTCGAGTCGTGTGCCCAACTGTGTGTTCTAAGCCTCTCCATGGACCGCAAGTGTTACTCAAGACTGACAAGGGCCTCTTCTGCAATATAGGTTCAATTGGTACTACAAAGTCTACCGGGATTCAGCAAATCGGTTAGTCCGTGAAGAGATCACTCCAACAGCTCCAACACCAACCATGACGGCAGCAGCAACACCATGTCTCTCGAACAGCTCTCAACTATGGTCCAACTCCTCCAAGAGCAAGTCTCCACCTTAACAAGAGGCACAAAGCAAAGATGACATTTGGCAATCCCACCTCGACAGCCAAAGGGAGGCCCACGAGGCCGAGATGGAGCTAATGAAAGAAAAGCTCACCTAACCTTGCCAAGGGAAGAACAAGAACAATGATGATGAATCCGAGTGGACCGAGGGTTTGTTCAAAGTCCGTATGTCAACACCCGCACCAAGAAAATGGGGGAACCAAGTTCCGAGAACAATGAGCCCAAAATGGTGGATTCTATCATGGCCTACATCGACAAAAATTCAATGGGCTCAACATGGGGAAAGGCTCCGACACAAGCCTTTATCAATCATCCATCCTCATGAGTACTATGGCCGCTCTTCCCGATAAGTTCAAGATGCCCGACATAAGCAAATTCAAGGGCAACTCTTGTCCCATGGCTCACATTGAGACTTATATTGGGCAATGGTCCGAAGAAGGTCTCTCCAAGGTGATGGCTCAATGCTTCCTCTCACTCTCGAGGGGGGGGCAAAAGATTGGTATGCTACTCTCCCGCTCACTGTCCGTCTTGATTGGGACTCCGCCATGTTGCCTTCAAGAACCAATACCAAGGCAACACCACTCACACGGCCCACAAGGAAAGAGCTAGAGAACACTACTCAACGAGACAATGAGTCCTTCATCGACTTCACAAGGAGATGAATGAATGATAAACTCTCTGAATTGTTGAGAGGCCAAACACAAAAGAGCAAATGGACATATTTCTCAAGTGTCTCAAGATTGATCTCTGCACCCACCTAAGTGGGGCCGCTACTCCGACTTCTCCCAAATGTATGAGGCGGGGGTACGCATGGATGACTTGCTCAAGGAGATTAAGAAGGCCACTCCTACTTACCGCTACAAGGCCGCTTCCAACTCCACAAAAGAGGCCTCGGTCAACGCCGTCACTATTGACAAGGGGAATTACAAAAGGGTTCCTCCACCTCAAAGGAAGAAGTCCCGAAGTGACCGTGTCTACACGCCTCTCCAAGGCATGACTCAAACCGAAATGTTCGAGGTCCTCAAGGCAAAGGGTCAAGTCACACCCGTGCAAGGGTACCAACCCAAGACGATCAACCCCAATCATGCTCACCACAAATATTGTGGCTACCACGAATATAGTGGCCACACCACCAAGGATTGCTTCGTTCTCCGCAATGTCATTCAAGATCTCATAGATAAGAAAGAATTTGTAGCGACTAATGATGAGCATGTCAATGTAATAGAGATAGGAGAACTCGAGGGGACCACCCATTCAATCCCAATTGTGAATGGGGCCCCAATGTTATGAATAAACTTGACAATTCTTGTTATGTAGTGACTTACGATGAGGTAATGAGGGAAGTACTAGAGAATAGGAAAAAGAAGCAAGATGGGAACGTCAACATGCTAACTCGATCCGGTTGAGTCATAGCAAGCAAACCTTCCACTTCCGCACCGAGCTCCTCTTCTCAAAGTCCGCAAGCTCGCAACACTCCCGAAGATCTCTACTTGTCCAACTCAAGAAAATCAAGCCAACATCTCTATTTGGGACCTCATTGCATCCTCAAAGAAACACCGAGATCTTGTCATCCGCAATCTCGATGATACATCAGTTTCTCCCGATACTACTCCCGAGGACCTCACGGCAATGATTGGTCACATTCATTTTCACCTTTGCCGATATGGACCTTCCACCGTTTGGTTCCGACCACAACGAGGCTATTTACCTCAAGGTACGAGCAAGGGGGAGGCCTGTCTCAAGAGTCTTAGTGGACGGTGGTTCCGCGCTTAATCTCATGCCTGGTAGAATCATGGGCATACTGGGGCTTAAGGATTCTGATTTGAAGCCTTTACTCAAGTAATCCGAGGTTATGACAGCACCGCCCGTACAGTCATGGGTATGATCGAAATAGACATGAGTTTGGGAGCATGATCATGTCCGTTCCATTCCAAGTACTTGATATCCCGGCCTCGTTCAACTTACTGTTGGGTCGACCATGGATTCATAGTGCTAATGCCGTACCGTCAACTCTCCACCAATGTGTCAAGATCCAAAATGGTGACGAAATAGTGACCGTAATGGCTGAAAACATCACGCCACAGAAAAGGTGAGCCCGTCCACCAAGTTCAGTATGGTCTACCAGACTCCACTCTCTCCGGCGTCTCAATCAACGCCATTGACAAAGAAGGGGGAAACGGATCATGGACCCCCAGCAATCACAAAGTCCTCCGCATGATGAGGAATATGGACTACTTCCCTGGTTTAGGCTTAGGGAAATATCAACAAGGAATCTTACATCCCGTGCAAGTCCCATTTGTCAAGAACACCTTCGGTTTGGGGTATGAGCCTTCCAAAGAAGACTTGAAACAAGAGCAAGCAATCAAGAACGAAAAGGCCGAGCTCGTAGAGAAGGCCGTCATTATGAAGTCCCTAATCTAAGGCCTTACCGCAAGACGTTGAATGGTTATTTTGTCCGCCAAGGGGAAGACATCCCATACATGATCTTTCCCGAGCCGTGGGTTAACAATAAAGGTGTCAAAAAGCCCGGCCTCGAAATCTTCTCCGATTGTGAGATCCAGAAATCCGAAAGGGAACCAACTCCCATGTCGCCCCGTGAATGGTGGGAAGGAAGATGACTAGAGATCCGAGACAGAAATCACCGTGGGGGAAGAACTGACCAGATTTAGCCTCCATGTTTGAAGAGCTTGCCATGATGAATGAATGCCAAGTTAACGCCATCCATGACACCGTCATCATGAACGAGACTATCAGTGAGATCCGCCAAGCTCCGAGCCGATCAACAATTGGTATTCAACAAAAGGGCCCGTGGTATCCGAGGAATTCTTAGTCCAAGAAATGGGTTGCATACCCCGCACAGCAACAAAGAACAGCAGCTCACACTTACTTTCGAGTCCGAGAGTGTCTCTAATATACCTCACCCAAGAGGATTTGGAGGCCATAGCCGAGCGTGTGTTTCCTTTCTTTGCTAATGAAAAATTTGATATTTCTGAGTACCCTGAGATTGCAAACATCATAAATGATGAATTAACTAATAATGAACTTAACGAACAAGTTAATAACGATTCAAATTATGATGAAATAGACCACGAAAACACAACATACTTAAATGAACTTGCTCAACAAGTCCGTAGTCGTGGCGAGAATGGTCCAAAGGCTGACGAAGAATTGCATGTTGTTAATCTGGGTACCGAAGAAGAGCCAAAAGAAACCAAGATTGGAAGCTTCTTCAAGGGAGACGACAGAGATAGATTGACTGCATTACTACGGGAGTTCATGGATGTGTTCGCATGGTCATACAAAGACATGCCGGGTTTAGACAGAAAGGTAGCGGAGCACAGGATTCCGATCAGAGAAGATGCCAGGCCAGTAAAATAGAAGCTCAGAAAGATCAAGCCAGAATGGTCTCTGCAGGTCAAAGAAGAGATTGAGAAGCTCTCAGTGTGGGTTTCATCAAGGTTATCGAGTATCCGACATGGTTAGCCAACATTGTGACAGTCAGGAAGGCGAACGGCAAGGTTCGAGTTTGTGTAGACTTCCGGGATTTAAACAAAGCTTCCCAAAGGATGATTTTCCACTCCCTAATATCGACATGCTAGTCGACTCCACTGCTGCCTACGAGGTCCGCTCATTCGTGGATGGGTTCGCTGGGTACAATCAGATTCTTATGGCGAGGAAGATCAACATAAGACAGCCTTCACAAGACCGTGGGGTACCTTTTGCTACACAGTCATGCCATTTGGGTTAAGAAATGCTGGGGCTTCCTACCAAAGAGCCGTAACAGACTTGTTCCACGATATGATTCACAAAGAAATCGAGGTCTATGTGGACGACATGATCATTCACTCCGAAGGAACCGATGGTCAAACACCTAATCGATCTCCGCAAGTTCTTCGAAACGCTTCGTCAACACAAGATGAGTCTCAACCCTGCAAAGTGCACATTCGGGGTTATCCGAGGCAAAGTTCTTGGTTATATGGTCACTGAAAGGGGAATCGAAGTAGACCCCTCCAAAATCAAGGCAATCATTGACATGCCTCCTCCAAAGACGCAGAAAGAGATTAAAGGTTTCATGGGAAGATTACAATACATCAGTCGGTTTGTGCACCAACTCACTTCCATGTGCGAGCCAATCTTCAAGCTACTCAAGAAGAATGTGGCTCTAGAATGGACCGACGCGTGCCAAGAAGCCTTCGATCAAGTAAAGCATTACTTGACGTGCCCTCCTGTTCTAGTCCGCCGCACAAGGAAAACCTCTGTTGCTTTATCTCACTGTCAATGATGAAGCCCTAGGGGCTATGTTAGCACAAGAGCAACGAGAGTCCACAAAGGAGAACGCCATTTATTTTGTCAGTCAAGGAGGCGAAAAGAACTACTCTGTCTTAGAGAAGTCATGTGCAGCATTGGTTTGGGTCACTCAAAAGCTCAAACACTATATGGAAGCTTTTCCGATCAAGCTAGTAGCAAAGGTAGACCCGCTCCGCTACATCTTCGAGAAGCCTTTCATGTCAACAAGAATAGCCAAATGGTACTTCATGCTCGCCGGCTATGATATCACTTACGTCACACTAAAATACGTCAGGGGGAAAGTGTTCACTGACCAGCTTGCCGAATTCCCGTGTGACGAAGTGAAGGGGGAAGATGTACAGTTCCCCGACGAGCATTTAATTTGCACTGCAACCGAGGAAGACAAGTGGCAACTTTTTTTCGATGGCGCCGCCAATAAACACGGTTTTGGTATAGGGGTATTGCTTGTCGATCCAAAAGACATCTACACTCCCATTGCCATACGCCTGGAATTCGAAGCTACCAACAACATTGCCGAGTACGAAGCATGCATAGCAGGGCTCGAAGAAGCTCTCGAAAGAAACGTCACGGAACTAGAAGTGTTCGGCGTCTCTTTGCTCCTTATCAATCAGCAATCGGGTAAATGGCGAACCCAAGACCCGACTCTCCAACAGTATGGCCAGCACCTTGAAGAACTGGTTGAACAATTCCAAGAGATCACTTTCAACTACCTGCCAAGGGATAAGAATCGCTTCGCCGATGCACTGGCCACTATAGCTTCATTAGTTGAAATGCCCAAAGGGAAAATGGTGAAGCCTTTCAAAATTGCTCGAAGGAACAGTCCGGCATATTGCATGAATATCGAGATCAACGAGGTTCAAACAAACTCCCCGTGGTATTCGGATATCATGAACTTTCTCAAAGACGGCACTTATCCCGAGAACATCAATAAGAAGTCTCAAGCAGCTCTGCAAAGGTTAGCCTCTCGGTACGTACTGATTGGGACCGAGTCTATAAAAGGCACCACGACGGGATCAATCTCTTATGTGCCAATGAGACCGAAGCTCAAGAGATAATGTGTGAAGTGCACGAAGGAGAATGTGGACCCCACAGGAATGGGTTTATGCTAGTCAAGAAGATACTTCGCATTGGTTACTATTGGAGCACTATGGAACGAGACTATATCGAGAAAGTCAAAAGGTGTGCCAAGTGCCAATTCCACGCTAATCTGCAACATGCTCCACCCTCACAACTTTACAACATGGTCACACCTTGGCCTTTCTCTTGTTGGGGGATCGACATCATCGGTAAGTTCATCCTGCGGGAGCAATGGGCAGTCATTCGTCCTAGTGGAGTCGACTACTTCACAAAGTGGGGTCGAAGCACAAGCCTATCGAACCCTCAACGCCAAGAAAGTGGCCGAATTTGTAAAGATTAATATCATGTGCCGATACGGCGTGCCTCATGAAATCATTTCCGACAACGGCTCTCACTTTGAGAAGGAAATGGATGCACACTTTGGTAGAATACAGATCACCAACCACAAGTCATCTCCTTACCGGCCCAAAGCAAATGGTGCAGTCGAAGCAGAAAATAAGACCATCGAGACCATCGTCAAGAAAATGGCCTCAATAGGAAGTGATTGGCCCGAGAAGCTACCATTAGCATTGTGGGGCTACCGCACATCAATACGATCCGCAACAGGAGAAACTCCTTATGCATTGGTCTATGGTTCTGAAGCCGTACTCCCTATCGAACTTGAAGTCCCATCTCTACGGGTCCTCCTCGATAATCAAGTCAACGAGGTCAACTGGATGCAAAGTCGATACGAACAGCTAGCCTTACTCGACGAGAAAAGGTTAAGAGCACTCGAACGCACGAGGGCATATCAACAAAGGATGGCAAGAGCTTTCAACAAAAAAGTGAAGCCTCGAAACATCAATGTGGGAGATTTGGTCTTAAGACAACATCCTCCTAATGCCATGAATCCCCTGGGGAAATGGGGACCCGATGGATCGGTCCGTACGTGGTCAAAAAGATACTAAGCGGTGGTGCAGTCCGGCTCGTGGATTTAGATGGTGACCAGCTGCCAAAGGAGGTCAACCTCGACAAGCTCAAGAGGTTCTACGCTTAATAAACAAAGACCATTAAAAAAAAAAAAAAAAAAAAAAATCGCTCGCTAGGTTGAAAACCCGCAAGGGCGGCCTAGGCAAAAATTAGAGCACGTGCAAAAAAGAAGCCCGCTAGATTGAAAACCGCAAGGGCGGTCTAGGCAAAAAAACAGGGTGCACAACAAAAAAAAAAAAAAAAAGGTCTTTGTTTATTTGAACTACGAAGACCTGAGCCTCCCAACTGGAGGAACGTAGGCAACCTTCGGGTGCGGTCTAAAACATATCAAAAATACCCAATTCACTTCAAATAACAAAATGCAATTTCTTATTCATTCAAATGAATTATTCAAACCATCACAACGGATTTATTGAGCAACAAAAGATATCAAAACATTAAATCCTAAAACAAAGTGGTCTAATTGCAATCTCTTAGGGTACTAAGAAAAATCCAATTTTCTCTTAGCTTTCGAAGGACCACCCGATCGTCTCTCAATCCTTTTCTTCTTGGGTAACGAAGGAGCATTAATACGCACCGAAACCTTCTGTGCTGCAACACGTCTCCTAGAATAAAAGTCATCCAAAGGAGTACCGAAAGCGTCAGCGAGAATGTTACTCGAATCAGCAGCAGCCTCCCTATATCTCAAAGTGCTGCTAGGCTCAAAACCCTGTCCCAACAACTCGGCACGAAGCACATCAACCCAAGTGATGCCACGGTAAAGGGTGCCAAATAAATAATCCAAGTAGCTCTCGGGAAGGAAGACACTCCCCCGATGCAGAGGAGCGAAAGCCCAACGATTGCGGTCATCTCCCCAAGCCGACTGAAGCTCACTCGAGAAGTCAGGACCCATGTAAGCAACTGGGCGAAGCATTCCATCCCTCGGAAAAGGAATTGTCTGTTGGCGACCGAACTGCCGCAGAACCCACTCTGGCTGGTAAAATGAAGAATCTCTCAAACCGGGTACAACCACGTGCTAAAACCAAGAGTCCATTCCACAAAAGGACGAAGACCCCAAGAAGGAGGACACCACTCAATATCAACGGTCACCCGAGAAGCAAAGAATTTCTTCCAACCATATTCAGATAAATCCCGGATCAACAACTCCTCCAATGAACAGCAAAGGGAGACAAATCACCATCCGGGGAATAAATCTTGAAGTGTTCCGGAGCCATATGGTCAAGAGCAAAGGGCTTCCCCGACACATCTTGCCCGTCCTGTGTAACTCATCAAGGCCGTGCAACGTCTCCCCTACAATAAGAGGGATTACACTAAATTGCTGGTCCTTAGCTTGCAAAATAATCTCAGCCAACTGCGCGTCCGCAGTCCCGAAGGGTGTAACAAACAGTACTTCGCTGAAGAGACAAACGGCCATGGCATTTCTTTTGAAAGATTGAACCACGCGGTCCTCCGAGTGTAAACTGAAGAACATCGGCAATTCAGTTATGTCAATCACGATACCATGCAACATCTTCCTCACGTCCTCAACAGGGAGATTCAGTAACCCGACCCAAGAGCCGATGGCACCGCGGTGATATTTAGGGACGGCAATCCGACCGGCGAAAGGCATGCCAAGAATGGCCCCGAAATCGTCAACAGTCGGCACCATTTCATTAGCTGAAAGGTTGAAAGTATGGCTGTCGCAATCCCAGAAAGCCGCGGCAGCTCTCAACAAATCCCAATCCGGCTTCAACGTCGCAAGTGAAAAGAATTCGGAACCCGAAGTCTTTAATGAAGGCCTTCTTGGGATGGGTCTTGAAAGAATACACAAAAGTGCCCAAGTCCTTTTCATACGCACTAACGACCTTGGCATCAAGGGCAAAAGAATTGGAAGCCATGGAAAATGTTGATCACAAGCGAAGTTAAGCAATAATATGATGTTCAAAAATGGCAGAAAGGAGTGTGAGAATCAAGTGGTCGAACAGAAGATGATATTATAGCTGTTGGGGGCTCTTTTGGTCAGCAAATGTCGAGCCCGGAATTCTGCCTCCCAGACGCGCGCACCACCCGCCAGCGGTCGGAAGTGCGCGCGCGTCCCAAGCCTACATATGAAGGCGCGCGCCTCCCAGGTCTAAATCGCTTCAAGAAAAAGGCCTTGTCAGAGATCTCCAGCCTATATCAAGACACTGTCCCGATCCTGAGACACCCAGTTGGGCACACCTTTTTCTGGTCCGCCCTTAAGGCATGTCAAAAATCGAAAGTAGGATAGAAACTCCCACTCAAAAGTAGGCTGTCCTCTCTAAAATTCCGAACTCCCTAAGTTCTGTCACGGGTGCCACACCCCCTCAAGAGTCAATCTCAACATTTCATCCCCAGCAGGAACATTTTTCTGGTCGCGGTCAACTGTGCCCGTACCCCACAATTCAAAAAGTCGAGTGTGACTCCAAATGGCACGAGACTTCAAAGCAATATTTCATCAAACGGGTTCACTAACGGATTCGTCAACAAGGTTCACCAACGGACTCATCCAAGGGTTCACCAACGGACTCATCCAAAGGATTCACTAACGGATTCATCAAACGGATTCACCAACGGATTCGTCAACAAGGGTTCACCAACGGACTCATCCAAGGGATTCACTAACGGATTCATCAAACGGATTCACCAACGGATTCGTCAACAAGGGTTCACAACGGACTCATCCAAGGGATTCACTAACGGATTCATCAAACGGATTCACTAACGGATTCGTCAACAAGGGTTCACCAACGGACTCATCAAACGGATTCACCAACGGATTCGTCAACAAAGGTTCACCAACGGACTCATCCAAGGGATTCACTAACGGATTCATCAAACGGATTCACCAACGGATCGTCAACAAGGGGTTCACCAACGGACTCATCCAAGGGATTCACTAATGGATTCATCAAACGGATTCACTAACGGATTCGTCAACAAGGGTTCACCACGGACTCATCCAAGGGATTCACTAACGGATTCATCAAACGGATTCACTAACGGATTCGTCAACAAGGGTTCACCAACGGACTCATCCAAGGGATTCACTAACGGATTCATCAAACGGATTCACCAACGGATTCGTCAACAAGGGTTCACCAACGGACTCATCCAAGGGATTCACTAACGGATTCGTCAACAAGGGTTCACCAACGGACTCATCCAAGGGATTCACTAACGGATTCATCAAACCGGTTCACTAACGGCCTCATTCAAAACATTCAGCCGGCAGGTTCACCTAACGGATCATGCCACCCTCTCTATCAACAAAAGCCGCTCGCACAGGGAGCGCACCACTATCTCTCGCAATTTCAAATTCCTGCTTTCATCGAGTCTTTGCTTTTTCTTGGTGATGTCCTCGGCGGGTGTTTTTAACTTTCGTCGACGCGTTCTGCTTTGCAGTCCACGCGCCGAGGGGCTCTGTAGACACCCCTCCTTGGACCGCTCACCACGATTGCACATTTGATTTTGTGTTTCTCCCCATTTTAAGTGTTTCTCGTTAGATTCTGTCACTTCCGTTAAGTTCCTGACTGACTTCGTTAAGTCCAGGGACTAAACTGAATGACAGGGCTGACTTTCTAGTCCATTCTGTCAAAATTGCCTTCTTTGAGTCGCGCGCCTCCGACAGGAGGAACCAGGCGCACGCGCCTCCCGCCCCCAAAGCAGGAAGCGCGCGCCTCTGGGCGTCAGTTACAGATTTCTAGCCAGGATTCCCTCCCTTGCTCAATTTACAGGATTTTGCCCGGGAAGGATTTCTTGGTGACTGAGTTTTGGCACCAAAAACACCCCTCTTTCACCTATAAAAACCTCTCTTTACCTCCATTTTCAAGGATCGAAAATCAAAGATCGAAAACTTTGGACGGAAGATTGAACTTACAAAAACTATACCAAAATCACTTTCTAAAGGTTCTCCAAGGATTTCTTCAAGCAACATTTGAAGGTCTTCGAATTGTAGGTAAAAGTCCATCTTTTCCTTTCTTTTCTACTTCATCTCCCCTCTCTCTTTTACTTTAATCAAATGTGCAATCACCCAAATCATTTTGGGATATGACTCTAATGATCACCTCATCTCATTGAGGTCGGTTAAGGAGTTATCTCCTACATTCCAAATCCTATTTTAAATCCCCCCTTTTCATGACTTAAAGAAGAAGAAGAAGAACATTTTCATTCATGTAGATTTTGGTCAAGCAAGACCAACTTAAGTTGGGCGAGATGGGTGTTTCGGTACTTCCCATCTCGTAATCTAACCCCCGGACCTCAAAACAAAGAATCTCTGTTTTCGTAATCAAACTTAGGCTACAATCTATAGGTTTTTCTTATGTTCCTCAAAACATAGGTGGCGACTCTAAAAACAAGTTAGACATCCTAGGATAACTCACCGCTCTAGCCAAAGCCGTGGTTCCCCCGGGGTATCTACACAAGGCTTTCTCCAAATCGTCCGACCACTCAGTTTCCCATAGACCGGACAAACAAGACAGTTCACCACGGGAGAATAGGAACTCCCAACCTTTCCTGCTTTCAACAAGCACGATGTGATTGGCAAAGGTGTTTATTTTGCTGGGGAAGGACCGAAAAAGGTGAGGGGTGTTTGGGCCAGAATTTTTATCTTCCTAAATATCTTGAAAGCCTTCAACTTGGCACGATATTTAGACCTTCAAGTTGTCGCCTCACGAACTTGCAGGTATATTAGACACATTTTAAATTATATCTTCTATCCTATTTTTCAGGAGCTACACTTATCAGCAACAAAGACGAAGACTAAGTCAAGCTACCTCTTTTTGGCGTCAAAGGGATAAGGAGGCTAACAAACTGGCCGAAAATCATGGATATCCTCTTCATCTCGTGATTAGCCATTGTGTAGTATAAATAAAATTGGAAAACACTTGTAAACGACACACTCACAGCACTGTACTCTTCATACTTTCTTTGTATTCACTCGATCACGAAATCAATACTAACGAAGTTTCTTCCCCGAGGTTTTATGCCGGCGAACAAGTTGTTCAAGGGCTTTCCTCGTTAAATTCTTGTGTTCATTTCATTCTCTTGTTTCTTTGCAATTACATTCCATTGTGCCCAATAATCTTGCTTAAAGTTGAATTGAGAAATTTGACCAAAACAATTTGGCGCCGTCTGTGGGAAACTTTGGTCTTATAATTGTTTAAAGAATCTGAGATGTCGACTGCTATGTCCTCGGCCATGTCTTCAGTTGGTTTGAGGTCCACGGTGGAAAGAATCCCAGCTTCTTCAACGATCCAGAGTCAGGATGGATTATCCACTGCCGTAAATCAAGAGATTCCTATTGACATAGCCTCCAACCTGACTTCCATGCTGCGGGAAGTGAGGAACCAGATTCAAGTTCAGAATGATACTTCCACCATGCTGATGAATCAAGTTTCCAGATTGCAGCGTGAGGTGACCTCTCTTCAAGGTGGGGCGTCGGCAGCACAGCAGACTGGCTTGCCTAGCATCTTCCAATCCATTGCACCAGATGCACCTTCCAGCCTGTACTCTCCATATCAGCCCAGAAGGCTTACCTTTGGGAGCAATATTGCTGGATCATCTGGACTTGCTGGATTCACGCCGACAACTAACCTGACAACCAACAGCACGATAGTCAACCCTGAGACTATTACTCCTGCCTCAACTACACTCGTAACTCCTACTTCAGTGGAGACAGGGAGTCTTAACCCTCAATTTGAATTTGATTATCTTAATAATTGTCAATTTGCTACTGCTAACAATGTTGCAGGTAGCTTGCTTAGCCGTCAAATGCAGGAGCTGAAAGAGTTGGTCATGAGTGTACCAGGGATGACCATGCCACACAACCAGGCATCTCCAACATGCTACAATGAATCTCGCTTTGCTCCAGCCATAGCCAACGTGGTCATACCGAAGAAGTTCAGCCCGCCTCATATGAAGCAATACGACGGAACGACGGACCCAGCTGAACATGTTGCATTGTATCAGGAGAAGATGGATGTTGTCCATATTCCACCCCAATACAAGGAAGCATGCTTTTGCAGGGGTTTTGGCTCGACTCTTACAGGGGCAGCTCTGAGATGGCTTATTAGCCAACCATTGGGTTCCATTGGATCATATGCTCAACTTATTAACCTGTTCACTAATCAGTTTTCATGCAACAGGGTGTTTGAAAAGCTGACAAGTGATCTTTACAGGGTGGTCCAACAACCTGATGAGCTACTAAAGGACTATTTGAGCAGGTTCAACAGGGAGGCAGTGATCATAACCAACCTGGACACCGTAACTGCAATTGAAGCCTTCAGGATGGGACTCAAGAAAGACTCTCCATATTATGATGACTTAGTGATGACACCATGCAGAAGGCTGGATGAGATCAGAACTAGAGCTTCTAAATTCATCAGGCTAGAGGAGGACAAGTTGCTCCAGGATAAAACAACCAAGAAGAATGCGACTCCAGAACATTCTAGTGGCAGAACTGATTCATCTCATTCTGGTGGCAAGATGGACACGTCTCACACCAGATCTAATAGGGGGAAACCCTACTCTAAACCTGACTCTTCTAAAGTTCATGTTGTTGATTATAATGTTGAGGATGATGATTCTTCCTATCCAAGAATTGATGACTATTGTTTTTCCGTCGATATTACAGGTTTAATCAATGCCTTGGACAACCTGGGGGAGAAAGCAAGGTGGCCCAAGAAAGCAGACAAGCCTTCGATTTGGAAAGACAAGTCCAAGTGGTGCGCCTATCATAAAGATTTTGGGCACACTACGAAAAATTGTATCGCACTCAGGAAGGAGATCAGCCACTTGTTATCCAAGGGTCTCCTCAAAGAATTACTTGGTAGAAGGCATGGGCGTACTGAGGATCGTGCAGTTGACCAAGAAAAACAACCTGAGAATCCACCATCTCATCCACCTCCGACTAGAGTGGTCAACATGATCACTGGAGGCTCAGATATCTGTGGTACAACCTACTCAGCAGCCAAACGTCATGCTGCAGAGGCAAAGGAAGACAGGTCCTATTTGCCCCCAAGATCAGTCAGAAAGGATAAGGCTCAGGAAATTTTTTTGATGAAGATGATAGAGTCACCATCCAGGATCCACATCATGATGCTTTGGTTGTAAGCTTACAAGTTGCAAACTGTTTGGTGAGGCACATCTTGATCGATAATGGAAGTTCGGTTAACTTCGTAACAACGGATGGCTTGAAAGGAATGGGGATCCCACTTGAGAATGTAACTAAGAGCTCGTCGGTCTTGGTTGGATTCAGTGGGGAGACAAAGCATACCTTTGGAGAAATTACTTTCCCAGTGTATGTTGAAGGGATTAACTCCATGGAGAAGTTCTGCGTGATAGAATGTCAGTCATCCTAAAACATCATACTGGGAAGACCTTGGATTCACAATGTGAAGGCTGTACCTTCAACTTACCATCAGTGCCTCAAGTTCCAACACCTGGGGAGTGGTCAAGGTGTCAGGAGATCAGCAAGCAGCTAAAGAATGTTACAAGGTGTCCATGAAGGCAGCCAGTAGCCCAAGGCAAGCATAGAAAATACAGAGAAAGGCACGGGATGTACTTGAAACTGCGGAATTCGATATTAAGGAGGTGCAAATTGATCCTTCAAATCCCGATGTCAAAGTTTTCATAGGGTAGACTTACCCACCTGATATAGAGGAAGAGATCGTTCGATTTCTGAGGAGCAATGATGAAGTGCTTTGCTTGGAAGCATGAAGCTTTGACCGGAATCAGCAAGGATGTCATCACCCATAAGTTGAACATTGACCCAAATGCCAAACCTGTCCACCAGAAAAGAAGGAAATTCAGCAACCTTTATGGATGCTTATTCAGGATGGGAAGTGGCGAGTCTGTGTGGACTTCACGGACTTGAATAAGGCGTGCCCTAAATTTCCGTTTCCTTTGCTTCACATTGACGCCCTAGTTGATGCAACGGCCGGCCATGAGGTCTTAACCTTTATGGATGCTTATTCAGGATTTCAGCAGATTCAGATGGAAACCTCAGACCAGGAAGACACAGCATTCATCACACCAGATGGTATATATTGCTTCATTGTCATGCCTTTTGGGTTAAGGAATGCAGGGGCGACCTACCAAAGACTAGTCAACATGATGTTCAAGAACCAGCTTGGGAAAACTATGGAAGTATACATCGACGACATGGTGGTGAAGTCTAAGTGTATTGAAGATCATGCACGAGATCTGAAAGAAGCTTTTGACATCCTGGAAGCATTCAACATGAAGCTGAACGCATCAAAATGCAACTTCGGTGTTAAGGCTGGGAAATTCTTGGGCTACATGGTAACCAAAAGAGGCATAGAAGCAAGTCCTGAACAGATAACAGCAATTATCAACTTGAAGTCTCCAAGGAATATTAAATAAGTGCAAAAGCTCACAGGCAAGGTGGCGGCCCTGACCAGGTTTATCTCCAAATCATCCCACAAGTACAGGTTGTTCTACGATGTGTTAAGGAAGAACAAATCATTCCAGTGGAAAGAAGAACACGAAGCAGCCTTCAACCAGCTTAAAGATTATTTGGCAACTCCTCCTCTACTTTCCAAGCCAGAAACTGTGTGAAGCTTTGCACCTGTACCTCTCAGTATCAGAGAATGCAGTCAGCGCGGTCTTGGCAAGAGAACAAGGTAGTACACAACTTCCTGTCTATTATGTAAGTAAGTCCCCATTAGATGCTAAAACCAGGTATTCCATCTCGAGAAACTAGTTCTTGCTTTAATAACTGCTTCAATTAAATTGTGCCATTATTTGAAGTTCATCCTATTATTGTGAGGACTAACTATCCTATCAGGAACGTGATAAGAAACCCGAGATGTCAGGCAGGATGGCAAAATGGTCTGTTCAACTTAGTACATATGATATCCACTATGAGGCAAGGACTGCAATTAAGTCACAAGCGTTGGCCGACTTCGTGGCAGACTTCAGCCCTGACCTTCAACCTGAGGTTGAACTCGAAGTCCAACAACTTGAAGGTTCAGACTCTCCTAGATTTTGGACGCTTTATACAGATGGAGCATCAAATGCAAGAGGCACATGCTTGGGCATTGTCTTGAGATCCCCTCATGGAGAGTTGATCCTCAAGCTGTAACTTGTGAGTTCCAAGCTACAAATAATGAGGCTGAATATGAAGCCCTCATCATGGGTTTGGTTACTGCTTTAAGTTTAAATGTTAAATATCTCAATGTTTATAGTGATTCCTTATTATTGGTTAACCATTTCAATGGGTCTTATACAGCGAAGCATAGCAGGATGTGACTTATCTACACATGTTAAGTCCTTGGCTGAACAATTTGCAGAATTTACTTTCCAACAAATTCCAAGGGATGAGAATGCTGAGGCTGACGCACTAGCCAATTTAGGATCAAGTTGCAAAAGCATGTTGAATAATGCCATACCTATAATTCACATCCTACATCCTGCGATTAACCAGACTGAGACGAACCAAGTTGATGATCAACTAGATGCATCGGTTAGCCCTCGACAAAAGAGACATCTCGGACACTGCCCATAATAAAATATTCCAGGAGGGAACAGTGCCACAAGATGTCAAATATACGAAAGCTTTCAGGATGAAGGTATCAAGGTTTGTACATGAGATGCTTAGATCCCCAACAAGATGAACAAATTTTAAGAGAACTACATGAAGGCGAATGCGGCAATCACTCTGGGGTCAAGTCCCTATCTTCTAAAGCATTGAGAACTGGATACTATTGGCCAACTATGCGTCAGGATGCCATCAGTTATGCTCAGAAATGTGATGTCTGTCAGAGACATAGCAACATCTTGCACCAACCTGCCGAACCACTTTACCCTATATTATCACCTTGGCCTTTCATGCAGTGGGGAATGGACATTGTTGGGAAATTTCCCAAGGCACCAGGGGGCAAAGTGTTCATGTTGGCCATGACTGATTACTTCTCAAAATGGATAGAAGCAGAAGCTTTTGTTCAGGTTAGAGATAAAGAAGTGATCTCATTCTTGAAGAGAAACATGATCAGCAGGTTTGGAGTCCCGTCCGAAATTGTTTGTGATAATGGTTCCCAGTTCATTAGCAAGAAGACGCAAGATTTCTGTACAAGATGGGGAATCAAGTTGATTACTTCTACACCGGTACATCCTCAAGCCAATGGTCAAGCAGAATTAAGCAACAAGTTAATCGTGAACAACTTGAAAAAACGTCTTGATCAAAAGAAAGGAAGATGGGCCGAAGAGTTGCCGCTGGTGTTATGGGCAGATAGGACAACCCCTAAGAATGCAACTGGCCAGACCCCCTTCTCCTTGGTCTATGGAACTGAAGCTGTAATTCCAGCTGAATTCTCTATCCCAACAGCCAGATATGGCTTAATAACTCCAGAGGACAACCAGCTAATACTTGCAGAAGATCTTGATACTATTGATGAACTAAGAGATTTGGCCAAGATCAGGATGGCGTCTTATCAACAGAGAATTGCCAAGTCTTAGAAAAAAAATGTGCGCGTCAGGAGATTCCAAATTGGAGACATGGTACTCAGGAAGGTCTTTCAGAACACAAGGGAACTGAACGCAGGCAAACTTGCAGCCAAATGGGAAGGTCCCTACCTTGTAGATGCAGAAGCTGGTAAAGGGGCATATTGGCTCTCCACCTTGATGGGTTAGAATACCAAGAAGTTGGAATGCAATCCATCTTAAAGCATATTATATGTAAGTTGTAGCTTGTCCATTCAATTCCAAGAATCAGGTATGGTTTAATTAAGATTTATTTCAATATTGCTATTTTCAATTTATTTATTTTTTGGAACACTTACTGACTTAAGCATCGGAGGGGTGTTAGCTAAGCTAACACCCACCCCCTAACACGTGTTTGTTTTGCAAGGATACTCAAAACTTCAACTTGGGTCAACATGATCAGCATGTTCGAATAGTCTGCTAGGATTAACAACTTGAGTTGTTCAGAATGAAGGTGTCCAACTTGCTCACGAAATACTGGAGAAAAGTTTAACTGTTCGCATAAACAAGTAAGTACTTTGATGTTAAATCTTATGCATCCTTTCCTAGAAATTTATACTCAGGTTTTAAAGGTTTCACTTTTCAAAGGTTTAATGATTGTACATCTTTCATAAGTTTAAGGTTCATACACCTTCGCCCGTGCGCATGTTTTCACATTTGTGTAAGCTGTAAGGTGGCCAGTGTAAATTATTACATATTGATTACCATCTTGCACTCAGACAACTTGTGAACTCAAGTCATTTACAGTTGGTTGTAGCATTAACATGTTACCAAAAACAAAAGTTTTAAAGATTAAAAGCATCTTTTCATTCATAACTGCTAGTATAAACATGTTACATTTTTCCTTCTTAAAGACCAACTTTAACAAGTTGCATTTCTATTGCTACCTGAATCACAAATAGCATCATAGAGAAATCCAATCGTTCTTATAACCAAAACGACATAGTACCAAAATGAGGATCATACATCCCGAAACTGTTCAAATAAGCAAACCATCCAAAAGACCCAAAACCATGCTATCACAAGACATGGCTGGATCACAGTGCAACATGAGACTTGTCCAAACTAAAACAATTACATCCTAAGGTTATCTAATTGTTCACGAGGACATCCCCCTCGTTGATAAAACCAAATACTTAAAACAAAAAAGAAATTGTTTTTGTTACTAACATCTTGCAGAGATAAAGAGGACATACCTCACCCTTCTTTGGCATACTAATCCCCTTCAACTTGCTCCACTGGTTCAAGATCTTGAGGCTTAGAACTGACTTCACCAACTTCTGGAACAGCACCTGTTATGCCTCTCAAAGAAGCCTTCTCATCTTCCAGGTTCCATTCACTAGCTTTACCAGCCAAGTACTCTTCAATCATCTGGATCCTAGCCTCAAAAACCGAGCGCCCAGCTTCTCTAACATAACGATCCTCCTGGTTCTGCAATTCATCCCTCATCTTCTTGTTGGATGCTGCCAACCTGACGGTTAAGCCCATAATTTCAACATCCTTCCTTTTGATTTCAGCCTCCTTTTCTTTCAATTTGATCACTGCCTTCTCTTTCTCCGCAATAGCCTCTTCAGCCTTCATCTTCCATGAATCTACTTCCTTGGTCAACATGCTTACAGCATCATGAATCTGAGAATAAATCTTGATCAGTATTCTTATTTAACTCATAAAAAATCTTATACAGGCAGGATTACCTTCTCGACTATCTTTTCAACCACAAATTTTGAGTCATCTAGGTCCACGATTTCCCTTTTCTTCCTCTTGAACAGAACAGTTTCTCCAACTACTAGTTTGGGGTTGGAAGAACCTTCAGCTTTGGGAATACATGGCAGAGAATCTTCAACTTTAGGTTTCTTGAACCGGGCCAACAAGTTCCTCGCACCATAAGGATTGTCTGACTGTGTGGCTGGTATGAAAGAGTTGTTTAGAAAAATATAGACTAACATTTAAATTGTTTTCAAAATAACAAAGTCACAGGGGTAAAACGTACCAGAAGACATATTTTGACCAATTCCTTCTCTCTCGCTCTCTGAACCAACGATAGAGCCAGGATGGATAAACTTTCTTCTGTTAACAGGTTGTGAGCAAACAGCCTCAACAATTGCTAAAGTATCATTCAACTTGGGAAACAAATCATCGAGCTTTTCAACTACAAACCAGGGGCATAAAGAGAGATAAGTCAACATGATTAGTCAACAAAATTTGGACAGCAAAAGTTAAAAACCCTACCATCCTGCTTCCAAGTTGAGTGAAAATTCTCCACTCCCTCCAAGCTATCCCTCCTTACATAGAAAAATTTCCTTTTCCAATCCCTATCCTGATCTGTAGACTCGGTTACCAGACTGTAAGCCTTATTTTTGGCCCTAAAACCATACGTATGTGGACCATGTGACCTAAGAAGATAACAGAATGAAAGTTCTTCTAAGCCTACCCTCAAGTTCAAATCTGCACTCAACCTGTCCAGAGTAACTAGATTTCTCCATCCTACCGGCATAAGTTAAGTAAAAGCTAAACCGGTGACTTGAAAGAAACGAGTAATCAAAGGAGAAAAAGGAAAAGTAAGGCCAATATCAAAAGGGTATTCAGGAAGGTAAGCCATTCAACAGAAATACAATCTGAAGCCAAGTTAAGATTTGGTGGCATAAAAACAGCAGTTTTGGGAAATTTCGGCTTTAGGGTTTCAATTTGTGCGGGCTCAAGTATGTATTTTTCTGAGTTATGATTTTCTATCAACCCCAAGCACACAAAACCTTCGGGCAAATCAGTATCCATGGTAATTTTCAAGTTAAGAAAAGATCGAAGTAGAAGATGGAAACTCACCGGAGGGTTTATCTTCAAGAGCAACCCCTATTTCTCTCTCTGCAGAACTCAGAAAACAAATCAACAATAGGGCTATTTATGTTGATAGATGAGACGTTTTTAGACTCCTATTAAAACTCGAAGCCTAGAAACTTCCTTCAACCGTTAAATCCAACCGTTCAGATAAAACTTCCGCCACGTGTTGTTAACCTTGAGATTTTCGAACTCCAAAAGACTCCTCTTCGAATTCAAAAATCAGGGGCAATTGTTTGGGCCAGAATTTTTATCTTCCTAAATATCTTGAAAGCCTTCAACTTGGCACGATATTTAGACCCTTCAAGTTGTCGCCTCACGAACTTGCAGGTATATTAGACACGTTTTAAATTATATATTCTATCCTATTTTTCAGGAGCTACACTTATCAGCAACAAAGACGAAGACTAAGTCAAGCTTACCTCTTTTTGGCGTCAAAGGGATAAGGAGGCTAACAAACTGGCCGAAAATCATGGATATCCTCTTCATCTCGTGATTAGCCATTGTGTAGTATAAATAAAATTGGAAAACACTTGTAAACGACACACTCACAGCACTGTACTCTTCATACTTTCTTGTATTCACTCGAAAACGAAATCAATACTAACGAAGTTTCTTCCCCGAGGTTTTATGCCGGCGAACAAGTTGTTCAAGGGCTTTCCTCGTTAAATTCTTGTGTTCATTTCATTCTCTTGTTTCTTTGCAATTACATTCCATTATGCCCAATAATCTTGCTTAAAGTTGAATTGAGAAATTTGACCAAAACAAGGGGCATTAGGGTTAGCACCTACACTAAGGGTGTGATACGGTGGCTTACCAAACCGGTTCTTCGTACGAGAGATCCTAAAGAATTTCTTAAATACATGAACGGTGGGTTCGTAACCGAGATGACGACAAACGACCAAAAAACAGTTTACCGTCCTCACCGTGTTGGCCACCAACTGAAGGGGAACAGAGTCAGTATCCATCAAAAAATGATTAATTAAAGGGTCTAACGGAAGTCGAAGGCCGAGCTCGAACTGGCCGATTTAAAAAGCCACTCTTTCCTTATTTTGTATTAGATCGACCACTGGAATACTGCCCTAAGGAACATAGGAAATATGGTAGTCGTCCCTGCTTATATTGTACTTATCATACATATTATCTACAAGTTGTGCTTGAGAAGGAGTTGGAGATGGGAGAACCAAGCCTTGATCCTTAAACGAGCTCTCAAATCCTAAACCCCGAGCACTAGTTGGCTTTGCGACGCGAAGCAGTTCCCTCTCTATGTACTGGAAATCATATGCATCGTCGTCCTCTCCAACGATCTCAGTTCCCTCGCTTTCCCGAGAATCTATAGCATCTTCAAGAAGTTCTAATCTGGAAGATGTTGCGTCCTCCTGGTACCGGACTGACAAAGGTTCCACATCGTATACTAAGTCGTCCCTGGACAAACGATCACTCGCCTCATGATTGACGTCAAGCCCCAAGTCGTCCTCAGACAGATGATCGTTTTGGAAGTCCGAAACCTCATCACTACGGGCCATATCTGCAAGAAGAGCATGGGGGCCATACCCCAAGTTAGAAACTGAGCTAGAGCTCGTTGGAAGTCCGGACCCACCGCCTATTCGAGCCTCAGACTCTATACAAGTTAAAGGAGGTTTCCTCCCAACGATGTAGAAACTGATTATATGGTTGATCAATTCATTGTAATACTCGAAAGGTGTGACGCTCGGGTGCTCGGTACGCATCCAGTCCTCACTACCAACGTAAGGCCACCTCAAACTTCCAAAAGTCCATAACCATTCAAAATCTCCCTGACTTCATCCAGATTCAACTTTCTCCACCGTCAGGAGTACTACGGTATAGCAAGTCCATGCGCTCATGGAAACAAAACGAGGAATTTCCGACTACTTTCATGAACTCCGACATCATTTCTGGAGAAGGCATGATGAACACTCAAATGTATACCCACTGTTCGCCGGAAAATTCAAGTTCTCGCCGGAAAATTCAGAGTTCTCGCCGGAAAATTCAAAGTTCTTGCCGGAAATTCAAATTAACCGACGAAAATCCAGATTTCCTACTAAAAAGCACAAATGGGCGAAAATAAACCGATAAAATGAAGATTAAAGACAAGAATGTACCTGTACTTAATGTTTTGAATGGAAAACGAGAAAGAATCGAGTTGTCGTCGAACTTGGCGGCATCATCGGAGTTGGAAGGAAAGTTCTCTGAGATTTCTTGGAAGCAAGAAAGAGGAAAGGAGGAGGGATAAGGGTTTTATAACCCCTCTTAATTACAAAAAGTTCACTGGTCGACCCGAACCGACCCGCTATCCATCGCCTAAAACAGGTCGCATTTAATGCTTCGTACCTTCCCTAGGAGCGTGATTGCACACCTACGCCAGTTAGGGTAACGAAAGCGCCTGACACTCATGGGAGATTGGAACCGTCCCATCACTCCATCATCCCCTCGAGGTGTTACAGCTGCGCCCCACCTTCATCGCGCCCGATGCCACGTGTCCCCTCAACTACTCATCTTTATCTGATCTAGCAAGGGTGCTACTGAAGACACCAACCTAAATCTATGATCCCCACTTTCTTTACTCTCAACTCGGAATCATGGGGGCCACTGAAAGGAACGACCTGACTTGGAGATACGGGCTCTTAGGCCGGTCCAACCTGGCCCAACCTAGATGGGCTAGCCCATCTCGTAGCTTTACCCAGCTCGGTAGATCAGATCAAACGAGGAAGGAAGAACCACGAGGAACCTGGCAAAGATGGGATTCCTCATACCATCCTTTTTGCGGGCGATCCCAGCTCGGTCTTACCGAGCTGAATAACTGGGGGCCAGGATTACTCTAAAAGCCCCCTCGTCCATAACCACGGACACGCCCCAACCCGCAGGTCGGTCCTCATCACACGTTTCTCGGTCCAACGATCTAGGACTTAGGAAAATTCCTACCACGATTGTGGGAATTGTAGGCCTAGCCCAACCCATCGCCAAGGCCCACTGACGACTTCTAGAAGGGTTGCCCTAGTACGGACATGGTGAGTCACCCATATGGATAAACCCAAATCCCTACATTCAAGGGACGGAATCTGGGTGACAAGGCAGCTATTTTGGGGTATAAATAAGGACCTCAACCTCATTTGAAAAGGTTAAGCTCTCTAGCCCTACTCTCTTTTCTTCTCAGTTTTACTCTCTCAAACAGACTATCTCATACTCACGCCGGAGGGCGTTCGCCGGTGAAGCCCGGCTGAGGTAACGTTTGTTCATCCATTTCAGGCTAACCAAGGCACTCAGATATCCAACCGTGGATTCGGCTTCATTGATCACACTTTTTGCGTGATCAGTCAACAAGTTTTCAATTCAAACGGTTCGGTATTTAAATTTACACATCCTATTTTGTTTGAACTAGTTTTAATTTTACAAATGTAATTCACCGAAATCAAACAAATAGTGCAAGAAAATTTGGTAATATTATTTGGTTTTATCAATTACAGCTGTGAAATCATCAACATATAGCATGATGTAATGGTGGTTTAAAAAACCAAGGGAGCCCAAAGAAGAGATGCTCTTGTGAAGCTTCAAAATAGATGGTAGATTGGAGCAAAAAAAAATAGATGGTGGATGAATGGGATAACAAATTCATGAATTTGGTTTATTTCTCATTTTAGCCTTTTGGTTGTTTGTAGTATTTTTCCCTGTTTTCGGGGAAAAAACATACTAATTTCTTTGGATTTTTTCTTTTTTACTTATATATGTTACAACAGGGTTGTACTTAAGTGATTTTGAACACTTATTAAGCCATATGTCAAAAGCCTCTAAATAAGTAAAAACAAATGAGCACTGGGTTTTATTGAAAACAAATTATTTTTCTTAGCGACTAGAGAAAACGAAGTTTTAAAAAGCACGTCATTGCATCGTAAATGTCAGTTTTAATGTTATAGAATGTCATACATCCCTACTGACTTTTATAAATATTGAAATCGACATGTTTAATATTTATTTGTGCTAATGTTATAAAGTATAACCAAAACTGAATTAACTTCAATGGTAGGTCAAAGTGTTAGTGCCACTACAAAAAAAGTCACTATTAGGGACTACACTTTTTGAGACCCCCGACATAGGGAGACCCTAATAGTTCCTTAATTAGTCACAGGCTCATCACATTAATTACTATTTTTATTTGGGTCCAAGATGTGTTTGAGACCCCCTACATAGAGAGACCCTAATCGATATCAATTAGCGGCTGCAAACCCTAGCAATTGTTGGTTCGATTTCATCCGTTCGTTCAATTTCTCCACCAGTAGTTGTGCATTCAATTACGAGGTATTACTTCTATCTCTATCTCTCAGTTGATTCTTATGATTTTGAGTATGTGTGTATGGTTTTCATCTTTAATCTGTATGTGTGAGATTAAGTGTGATTTTTACGGGTCATCTTAAGATATTCATGTATTGTTTACCATGCTTTTGAGTTCGATTTTTTGATTGTACTTGAAGTTGGGGGCTTACATATAACTGCATAACTTTTGTTTATACAATAGGTATCTGTCCCAAGTTATGTTACTTTAGTTGAATATTTTCATGCGCAATAATACTTGAAACATAGTGTTATCTCCGCCCTAAAAAAAAAAAAAAAAACAAATTTGCTCTTGAACAAGAGCATATTTTTTTTATTTATTTTAGATATTCATTTTGGGACGGAGGGAGTATGATATTTTGAAATTGCTGTTAGTGATCATTTGAACGAGTTTGAGATAAAATCCATTTATAGCTTATGCCTTTATTTTTTATTTAAACTCTGTTCTTTTTCTTATCCTGAGTTACCACTACACCAGCAAATAACATTTTAGTCCATCCGTACGTCTCGTAATAAATATCGAACTGTTTTTAGTTCGTCCCAAAATAAATGTCAAAATGCACATTTCATAAAAACGTTGACAAATCAAAGGCAATATTTATTATGGGACAGAGGGAGTATATGATTGGTTGGATATATTATCCTTATTATTCGGTTAACCTACTTTCATATTTTGTAGCTATAACTGGATTATGTAGTTACTTCAGTGAGTTGTGAATATTAAGCAAGTTTTTTTTGTTTTTTTTTTCGTGTGTCTTTTACTTACAATATTCTAAGTGCTTATAATTTTGTTTTTTATACATGGTAATAGTGTATTAAAGTGGTTATGGATAAAAGTTGGATTGGATTGAAAAATAGGAGATCAAAGCAATATAAAGATGGGATTAATGCTTTCTTAATCTTTGCATTTAGAAATAAAGATACTGCAGCAGATGTGATATATTGCCCGTGTAGTAAGTGCCGAAATCGTTATTACAGAAAACTAGAGATGGTAAAGATACATATAGAGATGCATGGCTTTGATAAAAGTTATATAGTTTGGAACCGTTATGGGGAGAACCTCATGAGTGGGTTGAACATAATTTCTTATACTTCCGAGGTAGACATGTTAAATGATCCTACAACAGTTGAAGTTGGTATGACTACCAATATTTTCTCTTTAGTCCAAGAGGGAATGGGGGTTCCACCATTATCAAATGATCAGCCGAGTAATAATGAACACATATCTAATGACGATGTTGATTTTGAAGATGATTTTGAAGATGTTAGGGGGTCCAATGAAGATGTAAGAAATTTTTACAGGTGCTTAGAAGATTTTGAGAGTGACTTGTATAAAAATTGTCACAAAGGAGTAACAGAACCGACACCCCATTTTGAACTCACATTTATGATTACACTACTCTTGTGTCTCGCCTTTGATTTGGGTCGTAACTCGTTAAGTTTGACATGTCTCATTAAGTTTCTGACTGATTTCGTTAGTTAGGGGCCGAAATGAACATTAAAACTTAAGAAAAAGGCAAAATTCTGATTCCAGCACAAGATAGCTCGTACGAGGCATCTAATACCTCGTACGAGATATCCCCCTTAACAGACGAGTTTTTCAGCAGTTTCCTTATCGAACTCAACCTCGTTTCTTGGCAAACACTCCATAATCCGGGAAAGAAAGGAAGGACGATCTGAGAGTCCAAAAACAACTCCTTGGGAATCGAGTCTTTGATTCCCATCCATAAACAACCCCTTGGCTTGGTGCCTAAGTCAATAAATCATATAAATATAGGGATTCTTGAACTAAAATCCCTAATCACTCTCTACCTAATGGTTGCTAATGGTCACTAATCACCTCCGACACAACTAATCACTCTCTAATCAGCCTCTCTCACTCTAATCCCGTTTTTCCTCTCCTCTCACAACAAAACACCATCAAAACTCATCTTTTCAAGTCACAAACATCACAAAACACTTGGTTCTTCAAGGCTTTAGTCAAGGCCATCAATTGGAATCTCAAGAACGCTTAGGTAAACTCCTATGCTTTTACTTCTCATATCATTCTTTGTTTTAGAGTAGTGTAATCCCATCAAAAGGATCAGCTTAGAGCCTCTCCAATCCATGGAGATGGTCTCGAAGCAAATGATCCGACATTCCAATAATTAAGAGATTAATTATTGGCTTTACTTGTTTTAATTACTTGTTCTTTATTTGATTAAAAACACCTAAGCAAGACCAATCCTAGATTGGGTGGATTGGGTGCTCCTTTACCTTCCCAATCCATAACTTAACCCCCGAACTCAAAAATCTCACGCTCCGTGTTCCGTTCAACATCATGGTGGCGACTCTCAAATCCAAAAGGCGAGCGAGGATCTTCTCGGATGCAAACAATGGCGACTCCGCTGGGGATTAAATTTAAGTGGGTTAGACTTGCGTACAAATTAGGTGTTTTTAATCTTTTAATTTTTCTGTAAAAATCTGCTCTGTTCTGCCTCTTTTATGAATTTTTCGTATTTGTTCTGTTCTAAAATTTGGGCTCCGGAAGAGATGTCCCGTACGAGACATCTAATGTCTCGTACGAGACATCCCTTCAAGAGCCGCAAAAAAAAAACAAAAAAAACAAAAAACAAACGGGGGCTGGTTAAAAAATAATAATTACAGATTGGTCCCTGCACTTCAGAACTACAAAATAGTCCCTGAGTTCCAGAATATTACGGAACAGTCCCTGCACTTCTAAAACTGCAGAATAGTCCTTGAGATTCTAGAATATTATAGAATAGTCCCTGCACTTCTGAAACTGCAGGGACTGTGAGTATGTTATATACATGTATTTTTTTGCGCTAACATCTCTTGTAGGGGCTATGAAAAAATTTAAGGATGAGTATTTACTCATTCTTGAATTTATTTTGCAGCCTCTAATGGGTAATGCAAGCACTGTGAGTATTTATATATCTCTTCTTTATGTGGCCTTACTTGCTATGTGCTATATGTTCTCTTCTCAAAAACATTTTGCAAACTCGAAGTACGTTGACCTGAGTCTCTCTTTCTTTTTCTGAAGATTGAGGGAAACCTAGGCAACCACTTTGGTCCGGTCAATCTTTTACTTGCTTTAAAAAAAAATCTCTCTATTTTCACCTTGACATCTAGAACTTGACTCTCACACACGTGCACGCATGTAGATTAAATGCACTACATACCCTATAAACCCGGGTCCCAATCGGAGGACGGATGTCGGTCAGCACCCCACTCGCCGGTCTCTCCAAATATGGTGTACCCACTCCGTGATACGCCCCTCGACTGTGTTCATGGGGAGCCTTAGCCGTAAGCCCTACATCAACCTCATGCATACATAATAGTCAATAGGACACTCCTTGTGACCGGTCAGTTTGATTCCTAGTAATTGTTTTAATCTTTGCCCAAGATAACGCTTTTCATACAATCTATAATCCTCCCTTCATGAATTCTTGACGAATGTCTCTTCGGTAAAAATTGTTGGACAAAGGAGTTGTGTTGGAAAAATTGAGAAATTTTCTACGAGAATTCGAGTCTAGTCTCTTTTGCCTTCATAATTCTTATGTCCAACAATGTCCCTTTCGGTTGTCCCTTACAAGAATTCATAAGGTTTGATTGCATAAACGGCGTTGTTTATCAAAGTGCAAAACAATTACGGAATCACTTATGTTTGGCTAAATTGAATGGTGGATTCCGATGAGAATATGAGACCTTTGCCCAAATCGTTCGTTTAGGAGAGTGCAATACAGGTGAAAAACAAGGGGCTCATATTCTAGGGTGATAGAATCCACTATTCTAGGATATTAGATAGAAACCCCCCTAAACGGATTAAGTTCCGTCCGACCAAAATTAGGATTAAAAATCTCAAATTATGTGTTCTGTGTTGGATGCCTCGTACGAGACATCCCTTGTCTTGTATGAGACATCTCCTTCTCTCCGTGTCAGTTTCTGTGCTATGCTTGTTTGGTCAACCTACACTCACTCCTAAGCCTATACACCTCATAAAGCCGACTTGTTGGGACCTTAATCTGGGTTTAACTCAATCTCTATGCCGTTAGGTCCGTCCGAATCGCAACTAGATCGTTCCAAACTCACCCGACACCATGACTGGAAGCAACGACACCAATACTGATAATCTCAATGAGGCCAAAGCTGAAATGTTGAAAGCCGCCAAGCAAATAGATGAGAATCAAGCTCACATAGACGCCTTAGTTGCCGAGCTCCATGCATTGAAAGTCAAGAAAGCTAAGAAACAAAAGAAGAAGGATTATGAATCCCCCGCCTCCTCCGAAGATGAGGCATCCTCTAGAAAGAAAGATAAAAGGTCTAAAAGAAGCACTACAAGTCCGACTCTTCTTATTCCTCCTCCTCCGATGACGAGTAACATGTCTCTAAGACTACCAAGTCAAAGAAAGAAGGTAGTGGTGAAAACAAAAAGGTCGATGCTCCTGTGACCATGAATTACCTTGAAAATAAACTTGCTTCACTCGACACTCCAAAGGGATCATTCACTCCTTTTGATCCGGATTCTCTTCGACAATCCATCACCAAGTTTCCACACAAATATAAGAATCCTGATGTGGAAAAGTTCAATGGCACTACTTGTCCCCGAGCTCATGTTGAAACCTATACTTGGGCCATGTTACTAATGGGTGTTGATAATAAAATTTTAGCCCAATCTTTCCCTCAAACCTTGGAGGGTGCTCCAAGAGATTGGTACATGTCACTTCCGATATCCACTAGGCTTGATTGGTCAGAAGCATGTCGAGTGTTCCAAAAGCAATTTGAAGACAACTCCACCTATCGCCCTACTAGGAGAGATCTTGAGCAAACCAAGCAAAATCCAAATGAGTCTTTTGCTTAATTTTCTAGAAGGTGGAGGCTCAAGCTTACAGATATTATTGAAAGACCTAGTTTTAAAGAACAAATCCACATCTTCCTCCAATGTCTCCGTGAGGAATTTTAAGATAAGCTTGCCGGTAATTACTTTCCTAGCTTCATTGAGCTCCACGAATCCAGAATAAGGATTGATGACCTCCTCAAGTCTAAAAGAAAGAGTAGTAGTTATCACTACGAACACAAATGTGCATCCAACGAAGAAGCCTCCGTCAATACTATAGCTTTCAACAACCAAGGAAAAGGCAACTACTCCGCTGTTCCCCCTCCCAAAAAAGAGAAGAAGGAAAGAAACTATGACAAGCTAGTAGACATCACCTAAACAGAACTCATTGACATACTAGTGGAGGCCGGAAAGATCAAACCAAGAAATCCTCCTACAACACCAAGGGAACTCCCTCCTAATCATGCTCATCATCTATTCTGCAAGTTCCACAAGGCCACCGGCCATGAAACCAACTCTTGTCACCATTTGAAGGATGTGATCCAATATCTCATTGACAACAAGGAACTTGAAGCGCCAAATGTCCTCAACAACCCGCTTCCTAACAACTCTCTCTAAACGTGGAGAAGAACAAAGCCTCATGAAGAAATCAAGATCAACCACTTTGGGGCTACAACTATCCTCTCCCTTTCTCCTTAGAAATAGAATAGGTTTTAATTTCCTAGTATGAACTCGAAGAGTCGTTCTGTCATTCTAGTCCATCTCCCTCCTCTCTAGTTTGTGTCAACTATCGATCCTGTTTTGAATTTTAGTTATTAATAAAAGCCATTCCCATTTGCTATACACTATTCTAAGGTTGTTCTACCTTTCGAATATCTATCTAATTCATGAAATGGATGCGCAAACAATAATTGTCATTAATCTAAAACTTTGCAATTGATGTTGGAAAAATGTGAAGGAAATGAGTATTTTCCTTAATTTTGTGTATTAATTAATTGATAAATAATTTGTCGAATGACAAAGTTGTTTGTGGGTTTGTGTTCTACTCCATGAGAACATTGAGATAATATATTCATTTGTCCAATTTGGTATTGGGATGAATAAGATATGAAGGCTCAAAGTTGGTGGGTTGAAATGGGGATATGGAAATTATCCCACATTGGAAAGAAATGTAAAGGGAAGCTTGTATAAAGGCTTGAGCACTTGACTAGTGTTCAAGCTTCTATGGCATAGAGGCTCTCTCTCGTGCGCGGGGGGGGGGTGCAAATCATGGACCCAATTTGGCTTGCGAGGTCCGAACTCATGTGTGTGCGCGTCCTGCGGACACGAATGTAGCACCAATTTGGCTTGTCCGTGCGAGCTCACCATTTGCTTAATCTTTTGACCTTTACAGTCAATTTTTTTTTACAGAAACAAGTTCATCCCATCTGAACTAGAATACCAAGTGAAGGGTCATTCCTTATCTCTTCTCCCATAAATTAATGAAGGATTGGGTTTATCCTTTAATTAATTTTCGAGTTCTTGGAGCAGTATATAAAGAGAGCAAACCAGTGCAAGAAAAAATACACAGAAAGAAAACATTGTTTCCAGCATTCTCTCACATCTTCTCTCTTGTTGCATATTGTTTCATTCTTCCATTGGCCTCTTGCATCTGTATTTGTGGTGATACTGTCCAGGCACAACCTCAATTCGCCGGAATCTCTTAGTGCAGGGAAGCATCCGGTTCGTGCGAGTGATCCTGGGAGACTAGCGTCCAAACAGCAACCTCAAGCACTCACGGTGAGAGGGCGGATAAGTCTTAAGGACAGTGTCTAACACACGGCTCGGCACATATACTTCATTCCAGTTTCTGTTTACTTTACTGTTTGATCATTTCCAGTTTATTTATTTTCAGTTTATGATTTATTATTCTGTGATTTTGTTATTTCTTGTGGAATATTTCCAACAATCTTAAGACTTATTCTTTCTGTAAGAAGGAACCACTTACAAAATACATCAACTGATTATAGTACACAATATTTACTGGTTGCTTGTGTTTCAGATATGGCTAATGAGTCAAACACATCAACTAATTCTGGGACTCCTATTGTGACTCCAACTGCAACTGGTGCTAGTGTGATGGCAGGGCCTCAAACTGTGCACATCTCAACCACTCATGCCGAGAAGCCAGACAAATTTGTTGGCCTTGATTTCAAAAGGTGGCAACAGAAGATGCAATTCTTCTTGACCACTCTGAATTTGGCTAAATATCTGAAAGAGGATATGCCAATAGTGGCCGAGAATGAAACTAATGTGGCAACCTTGGCTGCAGTTGAAACATGGAAGCAAGGGGAATACTTTTGCAGGAACCATGTTCTGAATGGCCTCTCTGATTCTCTTTACGGTGTGTATAAAGAGAAGAGGACTGCAAAGGAACTATGGTAATCCTTGGACCACAAGTACAAAATTGATGATGCGGGAACAAAGAAATTTATTGTTGCCCGTTTCCTTGATTATAAGATGGTGGACTCAAGGACTGTGAAATCCCAAGTGGATGAGTTGCAAGTAATTTTGCATGAGGTGCTTGCTGAAGGTATGATTCTTTGTGAAATGTTTCAAGTGGCTGCAATCATTGAAAAATTTCCTCCTGCTTGGAATGATTTCAAGAATTACCCAAAGCACAAGCGAAAGGAGATGGACGTTGAAGGACTGATTCTTCGACTCAGTATTGAGGAAGGCAATAGGGCTGCCGAGAAGAGACACAACCCAAGTGTGGCCAAAGCTAATGTTGTGGAGCATGGTCAAAGCTCTAAAGGAAAGGGTCATGGAAAGGGTAAAGGAAAGACTGCGTTGAAACAGTCCCAGTTGAAACCAAGAGGCGGCATTTCCAAGAAGAAATTCACGGGAACATGCTACAACTGTGGTGGTGAAGGCCACAAGGCTGCTACTTGCAGGATGCCTAAGAAAACTCGTGAGGCAAACATGGTGGAAGATATCTCAAGGGAGGTTTCTGAGATGCACCTTGCGGCGGTAATATCCGAGGTGAATTTGGTGGGTTCAAACCCAAACCAGTGGTGGATTGACACCTGGGCAACTAGACATGTACGTTCCAATAAGGACATGTTTAGTACTTTCGAAGCCTTTGAGAATGGTGAAAAGCTGTTTATGGGGAATTCTGCTACTTCTGACATTAAGGGTCAAGGAAAAGTAGTTCTGAAGATGACTTCCGGGAAAGAACTGACTCTCAACAATGTTCTTTATGTTCCTGAGATCAGAAAGAACTTGGTGTCTGGTTCGCTTTTGAACAAACACGGATTTTGTCTTGTGTTTGAGTCTGATGTTGTGACTTTGTCCAAGAATGGGATGTTTGTGGAAAAGGCTATGTAACGGATGGGTTGTTTAAACTCAGTGTAATGGTTGTTAAGCCAAAGGCTAATGAAATGAACAAATCTTCCGTTTACTTGCTTGAGTCTTCCAATTTGTGGCATGGTAGACTAGGACATGTTAATTATGATACTTTGCGTAGATTAATTAACTTGAATTGCATTCCAAAATTCAAAGTCGATTGCAAACATAAGTGTGAAATTTGTGTGGAAGCAAAATTAACAAGAGGTTCATTCCATTCAATTGAAAGAAATTGTGAACCTCTAGAGTTAGTTCACACAGACTTATGTGACTTTAAGTCAACACAAACAAGAGGTGGCAATAAGTACTTCATAACTTTTATCGATGATAGTACAAAGTATTGCTATGTGTATCTCCTCAAAAGTAAAGATGAGGCAGTAGAGAAGTTTGTTCTCTATAAAAATGAAGTTGAGAATCAACTTAGCCGGAAAATAAAGGTGCTAAGAAGTGACCGTGGTGGAGAATATGAATCACCATTTGAAGCAATTTGTGCTCAACATGGAATCAAACATGTAACCACGGCACCTTATACACCTCAACAAAATGGTGTTGCCGAACGCAAGAATCGGACATTGAAAGAAATGATGAACGCCATGTTGATAAGTTTGGGACTACCTTCCAACATGTGGGGTGAAGCTGTGTTGTCAGCTAACTATGTGTTGAATAAGGTACCTCGAAAGAAATTGAACAAAAGTCCCTATGAATTGTGGCATGGAAGAGTACCATCCTACCAATACTTGCGAGTGTGGGGATGTCTTGCAAAGGTAGCCGTACCTCCACCTAAAAAGGTGAAAATTGGGCCCAAGACTGTAGATTGCATATTTATTGGGTATGCTCATAACAGTAGTGCTTATAGATTCCTTGTGTATGAATAGAAAATTCAAGATATACACAAGAACACTATAATGGAATCTAGGAATGTTTCCTTCTTTAAGAATGTATTTCCGTGCAAGTCAAGAAATGAGGCAAGCTCATCAACACGGGTACAAGATTCAATAGAAGAAGAACACATTCAAGACAAAAGTGAGGAAGAAGAGGTGGAACCTCGACATAGTAAAAGGGTTAGAGTAGAAAAATCCTTTGGGACGGATTTTCTAATTTACATGATAGAAAGTGAACCACAAAGTTATCAAGAAGCTGTGAGCTCTTCAGAAGGACCTTTGTGGAAAGAAGCCATCAAAAGTGAAATTGACTCTATTTTACAAAATCACACTTGGGAGTTAGTGGATCTTCCTCCGGGAAGCAAACCACTTGGATATAAGTGGATTTTCAAAAGGAAAATGAAACCAGATGGCACGATTGATAAATATAAGGCCAGACTTGTAATTAAAGGTTACAGACAGAAAGAAGGCCTGGATTATTTTGATACGTATTCTCCTGTCACGAGAATAACGTCAATCAGAGTTGTACTTGCAATTTCCGCTTTGCGCAATCTTGAAGTGCATCAAATGGATGTAAAGACTGCCTTTCTGAATGGTGATTTAGATGAGGAGATTTACATGGAACAACCTGAAGGGTTTGTTGCACCAGGGAATGAAAAGAAAGTGTGCAAATTAGTGAAGTCATTATATGGCTTGAAACAAGCACCAAAACAATGGCATCAAAAGTTTGATCAAGCCATGATGGAAAGTGGATTCAAGATAAATGAATGTGACAAGTGTGTTTATACCAAAAACACTGAAAATGGCTATGTAATTTTATGTCTTTATGTAGACGACATACTTATCATAGGAAGTTGTGACAAGTTGATCAAATCCACAAAAGATATGTTGAACTCAAAGTTTGACATGAAGGACATGGGTCTAGCGGATGTGATCCTTGGAGTGAAAATTTCCAGAATATCCAATGGAATTGTATTGAGCCAAGCTCATTATGTGGATAAAATTCTTGAGAAATTTAGCAAGGATGACAATGGAATATCTAGTACTCCAATTGACCCAAGTCAACATCTATCAAAGAATAGAGGAGAACCAGTGTCTCAAATAGAATATTCTAGGATCATTGGAAGTCTAATGTACCTGATGAGTTGCACAAGACCAGATATTGCTTATGTTGTAAGCAAACTGAGTCGGTACACAAGTAATCCTGGAGTGGATCATTGGAAGGGTATTGTGAGAGTACTAAGGTACTTGAGACATACTCGTGATTATGGATTACATTATACTAGACATCCAGCAGTGATTGAAGGGTATAGCGATGCTAATTGGATATCTGATATCAAAGACTCAAGGTCTACAAGTGGAAATGTATTCACATTAGCAAGTGCAGCTATATCATGGAAATCTTCTAAAAAGACTGTTATAGCTAGATCCACGATGGAATCTGAGTTTATAGCATTGGACAAATGTGGGGAAGAAGCGGAATGGCTACGCCATTTCCTAGAAGATATTCCAAGATGGACAAAACCAGTGCCACCAATCTGTATACACTGTGACAGTCAATCTGCAATTGGTAGGGCACAAAGCAACATGTACAATGGTAAGTCGAGACATATACGTCGAAGACATAATACCATAAGACAACTACTCTCAACTGGTACCATTTCCATTGACTATGTGAAGTCAAAGGATAACTTAGCGGATCCGTTAACCAAAGGTTAAATAGAGAGGTAGTTGCGAGATCAACAAGGGGAATGGGTTTAAAGCCTCTTGAGAAGTTAACCACGGCGGAAAACCCAACCTAGCTGACTGGAGATCCCAAGATCTAGGTTCAAAAGGGACCACCTAACCGTTAAAAGACTTGTAGCGTCACTATGGGGATTAACCCCATACCCATTCCTAAAAGTGACATCCCGAGATGAAAGGTTAAGCCTATGGCTTTTAATGATTCTTATGGAGTAAACCGGGTTACTTAGAAGAATCACCTATGTGAGAGAGAAGTGGGGCCGCTTCGAGGAGAATTGTGTGAGGCTCAATTCTTAGACCCTCTCACAGAACCAGGCATTGTGTTCCACGGCCACAAATGGACACAGCTATGAGAATTGAATTGTGTTAGGGAGATACCTGTGTAACGTATATGACTGGCTACACAAAAAGCTGACAGTTCAAGGACATCGCGTCTACTGATTAGCGAGTAGAATAAGTATACGTCTACAAGGGAAGGTTCAAAGAGCAATCCCATACCTATCCTATGCAGGTTTTCAACTGTTGGACTTTATCACCAAATTCCTCATCATTTCCTTCATGTGGGGAATTGTTGGAAAAATGTGAAGGAAATGAGTATTTCCTTAATTTTGTGTATTAATTAATTGATAAATAATTGTCGAATGACAAAGTTGTTTGTGGGTTTGTGTTCTACTCCGTGAGAACATTGAGATAATATATTCATTTGTCCAATTTGGTATTGGGATGAATAAGATATGAAGGCTCAAAGTTGGTGGGTTGAAAATGGGGATATGGAAATTATCCCACATTGGAAAGAAATGTAAAGGGAAGCTTGTATAAAGGCTTGAGCACTTGACTAGTGTTCAAGCTTGTATGGCATAGAGGCTCTCTCTCGCGCGCGCGGGGGGGGGTCCAAATCATGGACCGAATTTGGCTTGCGAGGTCCGAACTCATGTGTGTGCGCGTCTGCGGACACGAATGTAGCACCAATTTGGCTTGTCCGTGCGAGCTCACCTTTTGCTTAATTTTTTGACCTTTACAGTCAATTTTTTTTTACAGAAACAAGTTCATCCCATCTGAACTGGAATACCAAGTGAAGGGTCATTCCTTATCTCTTCTCCCATAAATTAATTAAGGATTGGGTTTATCCTTTAATTAATTTTCGAGTTCTTGGAGCAGTATATAAAGAGAGCAAACCAGTGCAAGAAAAAATACACAGAAAGAAAACATTGTTTCCATCATTCTCTCACATCTTCTCTCTTGTTGCATATTGTTTCATTCCTCCATTGGCCTCTTGCATCTGCATTTGTGGTGATACTGTCCAGGCACAACCTCAATTTGTCGGAATCTCTTAGTGCAGGGAAGCATCCGGTTCGTACGAGTGATCCTGGGAGACTAGCGTCCAAACAGCAACCTCAAGCACTCACGGTGAGAAGGCGAATAAGTCCTAAGGACAGTGTGTCTAACACACGGCTCGGCACATATACTTCATTCCAGTTTCTCTTTACTTTACTGTTTGATCATTTCCAGTTTATTTATTTTCAGTTTATGATTTATTATTATGTGATTCTGTTCTTTCTTGTGGAATATTTCCAACAATTGATAATAGAAATGTCTAAACAAGTGAGAAGGCCTAGGGGTACACATTACTATCACCACGCTCATGTCAAAAGTCGAAGGACCACAATGGAAGAAAGTCAAAGCCATTATCATTCCCAAACATAGGTAGGGCTACTCAATTCAAGCTTTGAGAGTCAAAAAAAAAAAAAAAAAAAAACTCTCAAGCTTTCACAACCCTACAAAGAAGGAGTTTCAAACACACACAATGAAGTCAAGAAGGAGGCCTCTCATCTCCTCCTACAACGAAGATCAAATCCAAATGAAGAAAAAATGAGACTCCTAACTTGAATACCGTCTCCATCATCCGTAGATATCACTCATGAAGAAATCCGAATAGCGCACTAATGATTAGGACTTCTCCTCAAAACTTGTCAAGAAATTTCCAGATGATTCACTTGAAAAAATGAACTAGACAAACACTTAAGACATCAAAAATAAATACTAGGGTCCATTAAAGGTAGAACTATCTTTCTAGTACTTTCAGCCAAGTAGCGTTCTTCGTTGAGTCTAGGGTCTTCCTCTTCGTCACCCTCATACGCCTTATTCAAATCCAAGCATCAAGGCTAGGGGATTTTGATCCTTTCCTTCCCTAGTCTATTCATTCTCGAAACGTACGAACTCGTCAAAATAAATCCACACTAGGGGCTATCCTCTTCGCCTTTAACTCTCATTCCAAAGTGCATTATCCCCACTGAGTCGATGCTTGGAACAACTTCCCAAAATCCAAGTCGATAGCTAAAATGCCTAATATATTCACACCCAACATCTTATATGTCTCTTTCCCAATAAGAGAAAAATTACTCTCTCATCTGAGTCATCTTCGAGTACATACTATGTCCAAAAAAAAATGAAAAAAGACACAAAGGAGATGCCCGCTAGATTGAAAACCCAAAAGGGCGGTCTAGGCAAAAATCAGGGTGCGTCACAAAAGAAATATATATACATATATATATATATATATATATATATAGGGAGAACATTCTTCAAATCATTTCTTCTTCAACCTTCCTCAAATCCAAAAAGCGGGAGAACACTCTTCTTCAAATCAAACAGCCTCATAAGCCTGTTCATGAAGTCATCTACAACATACAAGATTCTTGGGGCTTGACTTAGACCACACATGAGATAAACTTGGGGGAATAGAACACGTCTCTCATCACCTTCACTGGAGACTTTCGGACATGGAACTCTAGAGTTGTCAACAAAGTACGCTCGGCCTGCTTAGAGCTTGCACATTGATCAATATCATTGGTTGTCGGACCAATAATCGTCTCCCTTAACACGACATGACTCAAGGAACGATCTAGACAAATGGTCTCCTACGAGAAAACTTTGTCTCGTACGAGACAACCATCAAAGAAACTCCGTAGCACATCATCTCTGCAGAAAGCCTGATTAGGTACCAACTTGTCAAACATAGGTCCACACACACACACACACAAATCAACACGTACAGTTCATCACCAAGAAACATCCCATCATGAATCCATGCTATTCACACTACTTACACCAAGGTTGACCGACCAGGCATGCACTTAAATTTGTCACCACCATATGAGTCCCATTACAAACTAAAATAAAAGCTAAATTGCTTGCTAGAATAGGTTCTACTTGTTGTATGAATAGGTACACAAAAACCAATCCATGCTAAAAAAAATATTCAACAACGATCAAATGATCCCCACAGAGTTCAGACAAATCAAATCTACAAGACAAAACAGAAATGGCAAAGCGCGCCAAAGCCCGCGAAGGTGGCATCTATAACATATCTCGCATGAGATCACATCCCCACAGAATTCAGACACATCAGCATCCAGTACTTTCAATCAGCTTCGGCCATTCATCGAGGATAATGTCCAGTACTTTCAATCAGCTTCGGCCATTGATCAAGGATATTCTACAAATCTACATCATATCAAGAGATTCTGCATCCAGTACTTTCAACCAGCTTCGGCCATTGATCGAGGATAATGTCCAGTACTTTCAATCAGCTTCGGCCATTGATCGAGGATATTCAGAAGTCTACAAATCTACATCAAATCAAGATATTCTGCATCCAGTACTTTCAATCAGCTGCGGCCATTGATCGAGGATAATGTCCAGTACATTCAATCAGCTTCGGCCATTGATCGAGGATATTCGGGATATTCTACAAATATAAAACAACATCAAATCAAGAGATTCTGCATCCAGTACTTTCAATCAGCTGTGGCCATTGATCGAGGATAATGTCCAGTACTTTCAATCAGCTTCGGCCATTGATCGAGGATATTTAGGATATTCCACAAATCTACATCAACATCAAATCAAGAGATTCTGCATCCAGTACTTTTAATCAGCTTCGGCTATTGATCGAGGATATTCAGGATATTCCACAAATCTACAACAACATCAAATCAAGGGATTCTGCATCCAGTACTTTCAATCAGCTTCGGCCATTGATCGAGGATATTCAGGATATTCCATAAATCTACAACAACATCCAATCAAGAGATTCTGCATCCAGTACTATCAATCAGCTTTGGCCATTAATCGAGGATAATGTCCAATACTTTCAATCATATTCGGCCATTGATCGAGGATATTCAGAAATCTACATCAAATCATCCAGTACTTTCAATGTTGCATTGATTGAGGACATGTTCAGTACTTTTAATCAGCTGCGGCCATTGATCTAGGACATCTAGGGATCCAGTACTTTCAATCAGCTTTGGCCATTGATCGAGGATAATATCCAGTACTTTCAATCAGCTGTGGCCATTAATCAAGGATATTCCCCAACAACTTCAACACAGTCTGCAACACAGTCTGCACCATCAACACCATCAACCGTGACATCAACAACAAAAGGGTATATTCAGAATTGGGTAAAGGACATTGATTCCTCAGTATGGGTTACTCTCTAAACTCTAAACTTTACTTACTGCAGCATTGCTTTCAAAATGATTTTCAAAATACCTCAAACGACCGTCTACGTAGGTAGCTTTCTAGCCCTACCATACCCAAAGTTCTAAATGGTGTCTTTTCTATCAACGACGCTACTTCTTCCATAAGTATCGTCGCCGAGGGGCTCTGTAGACAGCCCATTTTGAAATCACATTTATGATTACACTACTCTTGTGTCTCGCCTTTGATTTGGGTCAAAACACGTTAAGTGGCATATCTCATTAAGTTTCTGACTGACTTCGTTAGTTAGGAGCCAAAATGAACATTAAAACTTAAGAAAAGGGAAAAATTATGATTCCAGCACAAGATAGCTCGTACGAGGCATCTAATACCTCGTACGAGGTATCCCCCTTGACAGACAAGTTTTTCAGCAGTTTCCTTATCAAACTCAACCTCGTTTCTTGGAAAACACTCCATAATCCGGGAAAGTAAGGAAGGACGATCTGTGAGTCCAAAAACAACTCCTTGGGAATCGAGTCTTTGATTCCCATCCATAAACAACCCCTTAGCTTGGTCCCTAATTCAAGAAATCATATAAATATAGGGTTTCTTGAACTAAAATCCCTAATCACTCTCTACCTAATGGTTGCTAATGGTCCCTAATCATCTCCTACATAACTAATCACTCTCTAATCAGCCTCTCTCACTCTAATCCCGTTTTTCCTCTCCTCTCACACCAAAACACCATCAAAAACACATCTTTTCAAGTCACAAACATCACAAAACACTTGGATCTTCATGGCCTTAGTCAAGGCCATCAATTGGAATCTCAAGAACGCTTAGGTAAACTCCTACGCTTTTAATCTCTGCTTCTCATCTCATACTTTGTTTTAGAGTAGTGTAATCACCTCAAAAGGATCAGCCTAGAGCCTCTCCAATCCATAGAGATGGTCTCGAAGTACATGATCCGACATTCCAATAATTAAGAGATTAATTATTGGCTTTACATGTTTTAATTACTTGTTCTTTATTTGATTAAAAACACCTAAGCAAGACCAATCCGAGATTGGGTGGATTGCGTTCCCCTTGACCTTCCCAATCCATAACTTAACCCCCAAACTCAAGAATCTCACGGTCCGTGTTCCGTTCAACAACATGGTGGCGACTCTCAAATAAAAAAGGCGAGCGAGGATCTTCTCAGATGCAAACAAGAACTCTCATTTGTTGTTGAACTCTTAAATATAAAGCAAGTCAATAATATGACAAATACATCTGTTACACAAATCTTGAAGTTCTTGAGAAATATTTTCCAATGGCGAGAATTCCAAAATCTTATTATTTAGCTAACAAGCTTGTCACGACCGAAAACCGCCTCTATTTTCGTAGTAATAAATATTTAATTATTTATTTATTTCTTATTTATTTATTTAAATTATTTATTTATTTAAATAATTATGTGTGCATTTTGTGTTTCTTAATAATTTTTGCCTAGCATTTTATTTGGGCCATTTGTGCTAGTGTAGAAGTGTTGAGTCTTAAATGTTAGTGGGGAATATAAGATGATTGAGTTAGTGTGTAGGGGAGGGGGTCTATGTGTAAATTCCTAAATATTCCTACTTACTCCCTCCATCCCCCTCTCCTCCCCTCATTTCTCCCACTCTTTCCTCTCTCTCTCCAGCACTTTTCTCTCTCCCTCCTCCATTTGTGAAGGTAAGTTTTTCTCTCCCTTCTCTCTTCATTTTCTTCCTCTCCTCTCATTATTTCTCATTTCTTAAAACATGAAACTTGTTTAGATCGTCGTTAGGATCGTAGAGGGCTAAAAATATTCGAGTTCCGGCAACTTTGAGAAAATTCAAGTAAGTTACTTTTCCCCCATTTATGTTAAAAATGCTCATTTTTAACACTATTGATGTTCTTGTTGATATCTATGTCATTTTGGTTGAGTTTAGAAATTATTTGGAATTTATTTGGATTTTTGGTTAAAAGTTGTGATAATATGAATGTTTAGATTAAATCTTGATTTGTGTGGTTAAATGTTGTTATCTAGGTCTCCTAGAGGTTTATATGTTGTTTTAGTACATTGCTAAGAGTATTGAAAGTGTTGATTTTGGGTGTTTATGAACTAGTAAGATTTTGGGTTTGATTTTGGTAAGAATGTGTTAAAACCCAGCTGATTTCTGCCCAGCCCGACGACCGGGCGCCCGCCCGCCCCCTGCCAAGCGCCCGCCCACTTCCCCCTTTTCTGACCCTTAGCTTCTGTTATAATGGGCGCCCGCCCGCCCCTAATCAGGCGCCCGCCCGCCCTGTTTTTCTGGAAATCATATTTGCGTTTGTTAAGACTAGGAGGCACATGAATTGAGTTTTCTTGTCTTTAAATGTTAGGATAGAAGTATATATAGGTATTCCTAAGATTTAGAACGAAATGAGTGAAATTCGGAGCTAAAACAAGGATTTTTCTCTTTGTCCGGCCGAACACTTTTTATAAATTGTCCGTTTTACGTTCAATCTTCCGGAGGCCATAACTTCTTCGTCTGGACTCCGTTTTGGACGTGTAAACTATCGTTGGAAATCTCTTCTCGAGTACTACGCAATGGTTCTATTGGACGCATGGTTCCAGGCCTGAATGGTTGTCTTATTGTTGAGATTTAAGATCAAGGTGTAGTCTCTGTCTAGGTTCCGTAGTACTATTCTAGTTGACTTAGTTGGGCACCGTGGAACACTTTGGTAATTGAAATTGGTTCCTTGTGAACAATGGTGTTATGTAATTTGATCAAGTATTGTTTGGGAATGTTTGGGCATCTTATTATGTGTTCGTGATTGATCCAATCGAATTTATTTTCGAGTAAGACTTGGTCTAAGTTTTAGGCGATGTCCTATAGTACCTAGAGGGTTGTTATTGAACACCAAAGTGTAGGGTTTAGTCCTGTCGTGATCAAGTTCTAATAAGTGTAGCCTTTTGGATCCGTTTGGGGTGTTTAGAATGGGTTCGTTATGAGCGTAGGTAAAGCGTGAATTGGCAATTGGGCACCACGGGTTGATTAACCTCATGGTGTATTCATTCCGATTTCCTGCTTAAGAATTCCAGGTGTGAGGAGATGGTTGAGTTCATAGTCCTAGTACATCTTTATGAGTAAACGTTTAGGATAATTTTGGGTTATAGTCGTTGTACTATTGTGAGCGACCGTTTGGGTTGTGTTCTTATGAATAACTTGTGGGTATCATCTTTGGAATGTATCTAGTATGGTTCCTCTTTTTGGAATTATCGTATTCTAATAGTCTTTGTTGTTGAGCTCCTTATGAGCAATTCCGTTTATCGTTGTTGTACTCATTATGAGAAATTCCGTTTATCGTTGTTGTGCTCTTCATGAGAAATTCTTGTTATTGTTGTTGTTAAACTCTTCATGAGTAACCGTTGCATCTTTATGGTGATTATTTGGCATGGTTCCCTACTTTGGAACCCTAACTGTTTAATTAAGCTAGTATTTATTACTTAGCATTTATTTGGAAGCCCAGCTGGCATATTTGTTGCATCGGGCGATGGGAAAGATTCTAATGGCAAGGCCAAGTCCATTATAATGTTGACCATTGTTTTGCCCCTTTTATACCCCTTTTCCAGATTGGCCTTGGAAGAGGTAAGTTAACTTCCTTTGGGAATGTATCTAGCTACCGAGCATGACTTTCTGTCATGGTTCTTGTCCTTTGTGACACTCTCATTGTTATTGGTTCCGGTACCGGGTTTCTCTTCAGCTTTTATGCTACTATGAAGATGGTTTGTTTGATCGATGGGTTGATTGGTCGCTTCTGACCGGGGTTCTCTTCAGTTGTTATGCTGCTATTATGGATTGGTTGATCGGTTGAAGCTGTGCACCGATTGTTCTATCAGTTGGTGAAACCTTGGCTAAGTATCCTTTGTTACGTGTTTATTTCAGTCTTATGTGTTGCATGATGAGATAGTCGTTATTTCCAACTGGTATGGGACAGTTGGCGATAGGGAGCTTTCTCATTTGTTGTTATGTGATTTACTTGTTCAGTTATATAGTCGATTTGCATGATATTATGCCATGTAGATGCATTTAGTAACTTACTGAGATTTTATCTCACCCCGTTTCTTGTTTCAAATTGTTTTTCCTTAACCCCCCCCCAGGAAACCAAGTGGTAGCGTTGTGAGGCCCATTGTAGCGGGAATCTTCTGAGCAGGTTGATCGTAATCGAGATAGTTGCTCTTCGGAGCCTTTATGTATTTTATTGTGGGTTCGTAGTCGTTCAGTGTTTGTATATACGGTTGTACTTTGGGTATTTTTGTTAATAAGTTGTTCTTGCTTCCGCATTTGTTTCTAGTCTCCGAGTTATAATCTCGTAGAGGTGTTGTTTGATGGTATTGGTTTATAGTTGAATTCACGCGCCCGGTTTGGTGTATTACATTTTGGAGATGTATATTATGTAAATTTTTATATTTATGGATTTTTAAGATTTCCGGGGCGTGACAGTTGGTATCAGAGCAATGGTTTTAGATATTGAAAGAGAATAAGAACTCTGATATTGAGTAGGTTTCAATACTTGGGTGTTATGATTTTGAGTGGTTTAGAAACTAAGTTTTCTTGAAAGAATGAGGTTAAGGTAGAAGTTGGTTGAGTTATAAGTCGTGATATTGACGCCGAGTGTTTCTTCTCTTGTGGTATATCAAGTATAGATTGGTGTTAATAGTAATGGTTCCCTTGAGGTTAGTTGGTTTGGGAATCGAGAGTGCAATCTGATGGCTCGGGCATATCTATTTCGTAAAGTGGACAACGTTTTGTGCTATGTTCGCCTGATTGTTATCATTCATGGATTTATGTTGAGGTGTATGCTCGAATACGGAACTACGTGATTGTTACTATTATATATATGGGATGATTTGGTTATGTCACCTATGCGAGATATTGATGAGTTAAGTGGTATGGTTTAGCTTTTTCGTGCGTTACGAATTTCTTGTGTGCCATCGATGGGTGGTGAATATTTCTATATTAGTATGTTTGACTTTGTTTAGAATCATACTAAGTATATATAATGTTTAGGTTATATCTTGAAAGTCAGAAAGTCTTTATTATAAGGTGGTGCTGGGAATTTAGCTTATTCTGTTGGCAATATTAATTTTGAAATATTAGGTATAATTTATATTGAGTGAAATATGTCGCTTGACCGATAGAGAACTTGGGTTATATGATGAGTTAATATAAGCTACAATACGGATGGGTGAATCAGTGAGCATATAGTATCGGTTGGGTTAAAAGAGTTAAAGATTCAATTTGTAAATTTCTTGATAGGAGTTTTTCTTTACTTTTAGTACATCTAAGTGAGTGCATCGGAATTGTTTAGTATGAGGAAATACTTAATTTATTATGGGTCATAGTAAGAAGTTGAGTTATGATACTTTTGGAATCATTTTAGTACATGACTGGAGTTGAGTTAAAGCAAAATGAGTTATGAGTATATGGTGGGAGTTATAATCATCAATGATGGTAAGCACGTTAAGTTTAAAGGTCTAGACATATTTTGAGAAAGTAAGAAATTCTCGAGCAATACTAAAGGCATTTTCGGGTTTTAGTTAAACAGTTGTCACTTGGTTCTGAATCTTTTCTTAGTGGCGTTCTCGTTTGGATTAAGGATTTGTAAAGGAAGTTGAGTATAGATACTTTGGCATATTAAAGGATACTATGATTCTGTATTGGGACGGAGCAGTTTATTTAATATTTCGGATTATTAGTGATCATTTGTAATATCTTTTAGAGTTGTAAGTTGTAATATATAGATATTTATGAAAATAAAGATTGTGAAAAGTTCGGATCGTTACAGTTGCTACTTTAATGGTAATCCTTAGAGATATAGTCACGCGGTGAACATTTGAAGGATGAGAAATTTCTTTAGCTTTTCATAGTTTAAGAAGTTGTGTAAGCTCGAAATTGTTTAATATTTTGAATTTCTGGGAAGTAATATTAAGTATGCGATTTTCTAATGGAAGTATCTTTGCGGTATAATTAAGGTTGTGAATAAGACGAGTTTGTAGTATCTCGAGAATTGTGTTTAGGAGTAATCTGGATTCTGCGATTTTGGGCGATAAAGTATTTGCATATATTTTGAGGATTAACGCTTGATAAGTGGAGCTATCTGTGACTTGGAATTGGTTGTGATTCTAGTGGTTTTACCTTAGCGGGTTATATTATATTTTATTTTGGGACCAAGTTGAAACGTTATGATATCGGACAATCAAAAGTTGATGGATATATTTCCTTAGAAAACTAAGTATGAGGTAATGCTAGTAGTTGAGGAATTCAAAGGTTATGACTGTATTATGTTTTATCTTATAAGGAAAGTGAGTGTGGTAATGGAATCTCATTTGATCGGATAGTTGATGACGGTAAATTTTTTAGTATATCATTAAGTCATTGGGTGACAATAATCGTTAGCCCCATTCCTCCTCTTATTTGTTCGGGTAGTAGTATGATTACTTGGGATGATGTCTAGATCGTCAATGCGTACGGGTGAACCCGAAAAGTAAAACTTATGGATGTTGATGATTTAAGGGTTGATGGTGAGCGTGATGCTAATTAGGATCAAATCAGCTATGTCTCAGAATTGGTGAACAAGTGATAGTCTTGAGAATGTGAAATTCGGGATGAAAGAGGAAGTTAACTTTAGGATGTTGATATGAATATGCTTGAGATATGTATGTGCTCAATATGTGTGGGTTTATTTGAGTCATGGAATTGATGTCTGAAATCTTTAATAGGTACTTGATTTGGGGTTACGAGTGCTTATGCGAGTTGATATTTTGTCGCCTCATTATGACCGCGCATTGTGATTTTGATGAGTGAATTCGTGGGTGAATTCTTTTAAGGAGGGTAGATTGTCACGACCCGAAAACCCGCCTCTATTTTCGTAGTAATAAATATTTAATTATTTCTTATTTATTTATTTAAATTATTTATTTATTTAAATAATTATGTGTGCATTTTGTGTTTCTTAATAATTTTTGCCTAGCATTTTATTTGGGCCATTTGTGCTAGTGTAGAAGTGTTGAGTCTTAAATGTTAGTGGGGATATAAGATGATTGAGTTAGTGTGTAGGGGAGGGGGTCTATGTGTAAATTCCTAAATATTCCTACTTACTCCCTCCATCCCCCCTCTCCTCCCTCATTTCTCCCACTCTTTCCTCTCTCTCTCCAGCACTTTTCTCTCTCCCTCCTCCATTTGTGAAGGTAAGTTTTTCTCTCTATTCTCTCTTCATTTTCTTCCTCTTCCTCTCATTATTTCTCATTTCTTAAAACATGAAACTTGTTTAGATCGTCGTTAGGATCGTAGAGGGCTAAAAATATTCGAGTTCTGGCAACTTTGAGAAAATTCAAGTAAGTTACTTTTCCCCCATTTATGTTAAAAATGCTCATCTTTAACACTATTGATGTTCTTGTTGATATCTATGTCATTTTGGTTGAGTTTAGAAATTATTTGGAATTTATTTGGATTTTTGGTTAAAAGTTGTGATAATATGAATGTTTAGATTAAATCTTGATTTGTGTGGTTAAATGTTGTTATCTAGGTCTGCTAGAGGTTTATATGTTGTTTTAGTACATTGTTAAGAGTATTGGAAGTGTTGATTTTGGGTGTTTATGAACTAGTAAGATTTTGGGTTTGATTTTGGTAAGAATGTGTTAAAACCAGCTGATTTCTGCCCAGCCCGACGATCGGCGCCCGCCCGCCCCCTGCCAAGCGCCCGCCCACTTCCCTTTTCTGACCCTTAGCTTCTGTTATAATGGGCGCCCGCCCGCCCCTAGTCAAGCGCCCGCCCGCCCTGTTTTTCTGGAAATCATATTTGCGTTTGTTAAGCCTAGGTTGTATTTTTAGTTTGGGTTTTAGAGGCACATGATTTGAAATTTCTTGTCTTTAAATGTTAGGATAGAAGTATATATAGGTATTCCTAAGATTTAGAACGAAACGAGTGAAATTCGGAGCTAAAACAGGGATTTTTCTCTTTGTCCGGCCGAACACTTTTTATAAATTGTCCGTTTTACGTTCAATCTTCCGGAGGCCATAACTTCTTCGTCCGGACTCCGTTTTGGACGTGTAAACTATCGTTGGAAAGATCTTCTCGAGTACTACGCAATGGTTCTATTGGACTCATGGTTCCAGGCCTGAATGGTTGTATTATTGTTGAGATTTAAGATCAAGGTGTAGTCTCTGTCTAGGTTCCGTAGTACTATTCTAGTTGACTTAGTTGGGCACCGTGGAACACTTTGGTAATTGAAATCGGTTCCTTGTGAACAATGGTGTTATGTAATTTGATCAAGTATTGTTTGGGAATGTTTGGGCATCTTATGATGTGTTCGTGATTGTTCCAATCGAATTTATTTTCGAGTAAGATTTGGTCTAAGATTTAGGCGATGTCATATAGTACCTAGAGGGTTGTTATTGAACACCAAAGTGTAGGGTTTAGTCCTGTCGTGATCATGTTCTAATAAGTGTAACCTTTTGGATCCGTTTGGGGTGTTTAGAATGGGTTCGTTATGAGCGTAGGTAAAGCGTGAATTGGCAATTGGGCACCACGGTTTGATTAACCTCATGGTGTATTCATTACGATTTCCTGCTTTAGAATTCCAGGTGTGAGGAGATGGTTGAGTTCATAGTCCTAGTACATCTTTATGAGTAAAACGTTTAGGATAATTTTGGGTTATAGTCGTTGTACTATTTGTGAGCGACCGTTTGGGTTGTGTTCCTTATGAATAACTTGTGGGTATCATCTTTGGAATGTATCTAGTATGGTTCCTCTTTTTGGAATTATCGTATTCTAATAGTCTTTGTTGTTGAGCTCCTTATGAGCAATTCCGTTTATCGTTGTTGTGCTCATTATGAGAAATTCCGTTTATCGTTGTTGTGCTCTTCATGAGAAACTCTTGTTATTGTTGTTGTTAAACTCTTCATGAGTAACCGTTGCATCTTTATGGTGATTATTTGGCATGGATCCCTACTTTGGAACCCTAAACTGTTTAATTACGCTAGTATTTATTACTTAGCATTTATTTGGAAGCCCAGCTGGCATATTTGTTGCATCGGGCGATGGGAAAGATTATAATGGCAAAGCCAAGTCCATTATAATGTTGACCATTGTTTTGCCCCTTTTATACCCCATTTCCAGATTGGCCTTGGAAGAGGTAAGTTAGCTTCCTTTGGGAATGTATCTAGCTACCGAGCATGACTTTGTGTCATGGTTCTTGTCCTTTGTGACACTCTCATTGTTATTGGTTCCGGTACCGGGTTTCTCTTCAGCTTTTATGCTACTATGAAGATGGTTTGTTTGATCGATGGGTTGATTGGTCGCTTCTGACCGGGGTTCTCTTCAGTTGTTATGCTGCTATTGTGGGATTGGTTGATCGGGTTGAACCTGCGCAGCGATTGTTCTATCAGTTTGGTGAAACCTTGGCTAAGTATCCTTTGTTACGTGTTTATTTCAGTCTTATGTGTTGCATGATGAGATAGTCGTTATTTCCAACTGGTATGGGACAGTTGGCGATAGGGAGCTTTCTCATTTGTTGTTATGTGATTTACTTGTTTAGTTATATAGTCGATTTGCATGATATTATGCCATGTAGATGCATTTAGTAACTTACTGAGATTTTATCTCACCCCGTTTCTTGTTTCAAATTGTTTTTCCTTAACCCCCCCCCAGGAAAGCAAGTGGTAGCGTTGTGAGGCCCATTGTAGCGGGAATCTTCTGAGCAGGTTGATCGTAATCGGGATAGTTGCTCTTCGGAGCCTTTATGTATTTTATTGTGGGTTCGTAGTCGTTCAGTGTTTGTATATACGGTTGTACTTTGGGTATTTTTGTTAATAAGTTGTTCTTGCTTCCGCATTTGTTTCTAGTCTCCGAGTTATAATCTCGTTGAGGTGTTGTTTGATGGTATTGGTTTATAGTTGAATTCACGCGCCAGGTTTGGTATATTACATTTTGGAGATGTATATTATGTAAATTTTATATTTATGGATTTTTAAGATTTCCGGGGCGTGACAGTTGGTATCAGAGCAATGGTTTTAGATATTGAAAGAGAATAAGAACTCTGATATTGAGTAGGTTTCAATACTTGGGTGTTATGATTTTGAGTGGTTTAGAAACTAAGTTTTCTTGAAAGAATGAGGTTAAGGTAGAAGTTGGTTGAGTTATAAGTCGTGATATTGACGCCGAGTGTTTCTTCTCTTGTGGTATATCAAGTATAGATTGGTGTTAATAGTAATGGTTCCCTTGAGGTTAGTTGGTTTGGGAATCGAGAGTGCAATCTGATGGCTCGGGCATATCTATTTCGTAAAGTGGACAACGTTTTGTGCTATGTTCGCCTGATTGTTATCATTCATGGATTTATGTTGAGGTGTATGCTCGAATACGGAACTACGTGATTGTTACTAGTATATATATGGGATGATTTGGTTATGTCACCTATGCGAGATATTGATGAGTTAAGTGGTATGGTTTAGCTTTTCGTGTGTTACGAATTTCTTGTGTGCCATCGATGGGTGGTGAATATTTCTATATTAGTATGTTTGACTTTGTTTAGGATCATACTAAGTATATATAATGTTCAGGTTCTATCTTGAAAGTCAGAAAGTCTTTATTATAAGGTGGTGCTGGGAATTTAGCTTATTCTGTTGGCAATATTAATTTTGAAATATTAGGTATAATTTATATTGAGTGCAATATGTCGCTTGACCGATAGAGAACTTGGTTATATGATGAGTTAATATAAGCTACAATACGGATGGGTGAATCAGTGAGCATATAGTATCGGTTGGGTTAAAAGAGTTAAAGATTCAATTTGTAAATTTCTTGATAGGAGTTTTTCTTTACTTTTAGTACATCTAAGTGAGTGCATCGGAATTGTTTAGTATGAGGAAATACTTAATTTATTATGGGTCATAATAAGAAGTTGAGTTATGATACTTTTGGAATCATTTTAGTACATGACTGGAGTTGAGTTAAAGCAAAATGAGTTATGAGTATATGGTGGGAGTTATAATCATCAATGATGGTAAGCACGTTAAGTTTAAAGGTCTAGACATATTTTGAGAAAGTAAGAAATTCTCGAGCAATATTAAAGGCATTTTCGGGTTTTAGTTAAACAGTTGTCACTTGGTTCTGAATCTTTTCTTAGTGGCGTTCTCGTTTGGATTAAGGATTTGTAAAGGAAGTTGAGTATAGATACTTTGGCATATTAAAGGATACTATGATTCTGTATTGGGACGGAGCAGTTTATTTAATATTTCGGATTATTAGTGATCATTTGTAATATCTTTTAGAGTTGTAAGTTGTAATATATAGATATTTATGAAATAAAGATTGTGAAAAGTTCGGATCGTTACAGTTGCTACTTTAATGGTAATCCTTAGAGATATAGTCACGCGGTGAACATTTGAAGGATGAGAAATTTCTTTAGCTTTTCATAGTTTAAGAAGTTGTGTAAGCTCGAAATTGTTTAATATTTTGAATTTCTGGAAGTAATATTAAGTATGCGATTTTCTAATGGAAGTATCTTTGCGGTATAATTAAGGTTGTGAATAAGACGAGTTTGTAGTATCTCGAGAATTGTGTTTAGGAGTAATCTGGATTCTGCGATTTTGGGCGATAAAGTATTTGCATATATTTTGAGGATTAACGCTTGATAAGTGGAGCTATCTGTGACTTGGAATTGGTTGTGATTCTAGTGGTTTTACCTTAGCGGGTTATATTATATTTTATTTTGGGACCAAGTTGAAACGTTATGATATCGGACTATCAAAAGTTGATGGATATATTTCCTTAGAAAACTAAGTATGAGGTAATGCTAGTAGTTGAGGAATTCAAAGGTTATGACTGTATTATGTTTTATCTTATAAGGAAAGTGAGTGTGGTAGTGGAATCTCATTTGATCGGATAGTTGATGACGGTAAATTTTTGAGTATATCATTAAGTCATTGGGTGACAATAATCGTTAGCCCCATTCCTCCTCTTATTTGTTCGGGTAGTAGTATGATTACTTGGGATGATGTCTAGATCGTCAATGCGTACGGGTGAACCCGAAAAGTAAAACTTATGGATGTTGATGATTTAAGGGTTGATGGTGAGCGTGATGCTAATTAGGATCAAATCAGCTATGTCTCAGAATTGGTGAACAAGTGATAGTCTTGAGAATGTGAAATTCGGGATGAAAGAGGAAGTTAACTTTAGGATGTTGATATGAATATGCTTGAGATATGTATGTGTTCAATATGTGTGGGTTTATTTGAGTCATGGAATTGATGTCTGAAATCTTTAATAGGTACTTGATTTGGGGTTACGAGTGCTTAATGCGAGTTGATATTTTGTCGCCTCATTATGACCGCGCATTGTGATTTTGATGAGTGAATTCGTGGGTGAATTCTTTTAAGGAGGGTAGATTGTCACGACCCGAAAACCCGCCTCTATTTTCGTAGTAATAAATATTTAATTATTTATTTATTTCTTATTTATTTATTTAAATTATTTATTTATTTAAATAATTATGTGTGCATTTTGTGTTTCTTAATAATTTTTGCCTAGCATTTTATTTGGGCCATTTGTGCTAGTGTAGAAGTGTTGAGTCTTAAATGTTAGTGGGGAATATAAGATGATTGAGTTAGTGTGTAGGGGAGGGGGTCTATGTGTAAATTCCTAAATATTCCTACTTACTCCCTCCATCCCCCCTCTCCTCCCTCATTTCTCCCACTCTTTCCTCTCTCTCTCCAGCACTTTTCTCTCTCCCTCCTCCATTTGTGAAGGTAAGTTTTCTCTCTATTCTCTCTTCATTTTCTTCCTCTTCCTCTCATTATTTCTCATTTCTTAAAACATGAAACTTGTTTAGATCGTCGTTAGGATCGTAGAGGGCTAAAAATATTCGAGTTCTGGCAACTTTGAGAAAATTCAAGTAAGTTACTTTTCCCCATTTATGTTAAAAATGCTCATCTTTAACACTATTGATGTTCTTGTTGATATCTATGTCATTTTGGTTGAGTTTAGAAATTATTTGGAATTTATTTGGATTTTTGGTTAAAAGTTGTGATAATATGAATGTTTAGATTAAATCTTGATTTGTGTGGTTAAATGTTGTTATCTAGGTCTGCTAGAGGTTTATATGTGTTTTAGTACATTGTTAAGAGTATTGGAAGTGTTGATTTTGGGTGTTTATGAACTAGTAAGATTTTGGGTTTGATTTTGGTAGAATGTGTTAAAACCCAGCTGATTTCTGGCCCAAGCCCACGATCGGGCGCCCGCCCGCCCCCTGCCAGCGCCCGCCCACTTTCCCCCTTTTCTGACCCTTAGCTTCTGTTATAATGGCGCCCGCCCGCCCCTAGTGAGCGCCTGCCCGCCCTGCTTTTTCTGGAAATCATATTTGCGTTTGTTAAGCCTAGGTTGTATTTTTAGTTTGGGTTTTAGAGGCACATGATTTGAAATTTCTTGTCTTTAAATGTTAGGATAGAAGTATATATAGGTATTCCTAAGATTTAGAACGAAA
>JAOWBW010002612.1:38719-63997 GCA_026119855.1 Campanula takesimana | reverse complement strand
TTTCATTACAACAATAACACTTTCAAGTCAAGGTTCCAAGTCCTCTTTCTCAAGGTACAACTCCATTTTTCTTCTTTGATTTCTTCTTCTTGATGTATGCAATCCCCATTAATGGGACATGACCAACATGACTACTTCACATATTGAAGTTTAGTTAAGGTTATCTCCCTACATTTTAATCTTAACTTTAATCACACCATGTAAATTTCTCTCATCTATCTTATGTAATTCTTTAACATTACTTGTTATATGTAATCTTTATCATTAAATAAATAAAAACAATTCTATTTTTATTTCCCTTTTCTTCTCATCACAATTGTTAGCACATTTCTATTAATAATTGAAGGACATGTAAATATAAGAACACCAATAGTAGCAAGACCCGCGTAAGCGGGGCGGAGTGGGTGTTTAAGTACTTCCCACTCCGTCACCTAACCCCCGAACCCTTCTCTCCCGAATCTCTGGTTTTGTACATAAATTAGGCTATTTCTAGGTTTTTCTTATGTTCCTTTAAAAACATAGGTGGAGGACTCTAAAACAATCTAAAACAAAGTTTAGACATCCTAGGATAATTCACCGCTCTAGCCAAAGCTGTGTTCCCGGGGTAACTACAATGCGTGGGAGTTGTTCGTGCGCAAATTCAAGGAGCATTTCATTCCGGTTGTTGATCAAAACCGAAAGGAGATCAAGCTACTCAACCTGGAGCAAGGTTTGTTGTCTATAGCTCAATACTCGGCTAAGTTCATGGAAATTAGCCCGGTATTGTGACTATTTGGTGAGGACCGAGGAACAAAAAGCTATGAGATTCATTCGGGGATGAAGACCTCCATCCATACTCAACTTATAGCCCAGAGGATTGTGACATTTCAGGATGCGGTAGACCGTGCCTATCTGATAGAGCAAGATATTAGGGAACATAAGAGGGAGACCGAGGTGGCCAACCCGAGTAAGCAAGGAGCGCAGAGCAAGTCACAACAAGGATTGGATAATCGAGGTAACTTTGGGGGACAATCTCAGTCCCGAGGCACAACCGATCTCAAGGAACCTGGGTACCACTTCCGGGAACCAAGGGAAACAAATTAGGAGGCTTTGTTCGTATTGTCCAAAAGGAGGTCATTTTGAGGACCGGTGTTGGAAGAAGCAGGGAAGGTGCACCAATTGTGGTCAAATGGGTCACACTTGTAAAAGATTGCCCGAGAGGTAGAGGGACAAGCATCCGGGTCAGGAGTTGGTAATAATCAAGGTCAGAAAAGGGATGCCGCTGGGAAGCCCAAAGTTCAAGGGAAAGGTTTATGCCATGAATCAACAACAAGCTACCTATGATCCATCCGTTATTGGAGGTATTGTTTCTGTGTCTAATGTGAGCGCACGAGCGTTAGTAGATCCGGATCATCTCATTCATATATTTCTGTGCAATTTGCTTCCATGTTAAATGCTGCATTCGAGTCTTTACCGTACGTGCTAGAGGTGTCGACCCCTATAGGAGAATGCTTGATTTCTGATCGAGAGTCTTTCGTGCTTGTGATGTGGTTATTGTGGTCGTGTCCTTTGTGGGGATTTGGTAGTTCTTCCTATCCAAGACTTTGATGTCATTTTGGGTATGGATTGGTGAGCAAGTTTCATGCTTCCGTTGATTGCCGTAAGAAAAACTGTTACTTTTTCTATTCCAGATGTGCCTAAATTTGTGTTTGAGGCTAAATCCTCTGAGTAGAAAGGTTCGCTTAATTTCTTATATGAAAGCGAGAAAATTTTTGCATAGTGGTTTGAGGGGTATTTGGCTAGTGTTCTTGATACTAGGAAAGAATCCCCTAGTTTGGATAGTGTTCGGGTAGTTCGGGAATTTCCCGATGTTTTCTCTACCGAGTACGATATGCCTCCCGATCGTGAGATTGAATTTTGTATAGACCTTTGCCGGGTACGGCTCCAATTTCGAAAGCACCTTATAGGTTAGCCCCCGCAGAGTTGAAGGAGTTAAAGGTTCAGTTGCAAGAGGTGCTTGATCGGGGTTTATCCGCCCTAGTGTTTCCCCGTGGGAGCACCGTTTTGTTCGTGCGGAAGAAAGATGGTTCGTGAGATTGTGTATAGATTACCGGAAGTTGAATCAGGTTACGGTGAAGAATAAGTATCCCTACCGCACATTGACGATTTATTTGATCAGCTTCAAGGGTCCGTGGTTTCTCTAAACTTGATTTGAGGTGTGGGTACACCACAGTTGAAGGTTCGATCGGAGGATATTCTGAAGACTGCTTTTCGCACTCGTTATGGTCATATGAGTTCTTGGTTATGCCGTTTGGATTGACTAACGCGCCGGCAGTGTTTATGGATTTGATGAACCGAGTTTTCCATCCGTATCTTGACTCGTCGTGGTGGTCTTTATTGATGATATACTGTCTACTCTAAATCTAGAGAGGAGCACGAGCAACACTGAGGACAGTTTTATCCGTTCTTGCGAGGGAGAAATTGTTTGCGAAGTTTAGTAAATGCGAAATATTTGGCTCGAGAAGGTGTCATTTCTGGGCATGTTATTTCGAAAGATGGGATTTCTGTGGATCCTTCGAAGATAGAGGCAATAGTGGATTGGAAGAGACCCGAATCAGTGACAGAGATTAGAAGCTTTTTGGTTTAGCCGGGTATTACCGAAGATTATTGAGGGGTTTTCGAGGATTGCTACTCCGATGACTCAGTTGACCCGGAAGAATGTCCGTTTGTGTGGACCGAGAAATGTGACAAGAGTTTCGAGGAATTGAAGAAGAGGTTGACTACCGCACCGATTTTGACTTTGCTAATGGGAGCGATGGCCTAGTGATTTACAGTGATGCTCGAAAGAGGTTTGGGTTGTGTTTTGATGCAGAACAGGAAAGTGATTGCCATGCTTCGAGGAAGTTGACCCCGAGTGAAACAGGAATTACCACTCATGATATGGAGTGGCCGCGATAGTATTTGCGTGTTGCACAAATGGAAGCACTACCTTTATGGGGCGAAGTTTGAGATTTTTACGGATCACAAGAGTTTGAAATACCTTTTCCCTAGAAAGAGTTGAATAATAGGCAACGCCAATGGATGGAATTATTGAAGGATTATGATTGTACGATTTCTTATCACCCGGGAAAGGCGAATGTGGTAGCCGATGCGATTAGTAGGAAATCTTATGTGGCTTCGATGATGGTTCGGGAATGGAAAATGCTTGAGGATGTTCGAGATTGGTCTCCTCGTGAATCGAGACATGGGGCTATTTTTGCGAATATTAGGGTGTCTAAATCAAAGAATAAAGGAAGCTCAGAAAGAAGATCCCGAGTTAGTGAAGGTAATGGGTAAATTGAAGGAAAAGAACTTCAAGGATTTTTCTTTGGGTTCGAGTGGAGTTTTGACTTTCCGTGGTCGTTTGTGCGTACCCGATGTTGGTGGAATAAAGAGGCAAGTTTTAGATGAGGGTCACAAATCGAGGTATACTATTCATCCGGGCAGTACGAAGATGTATTAGGATTTGAAGCAACAATTTTGGTGGATTAATATGAAGAGGAAATAGCCGAGTACGTTTCGAAGTGTTAACTTGTCAGCAGGTCAAAAGCCGAGCATCAGAGACCCGCGGGACTACTTCAGCCGTTAGAGATTCCCGAGTGGAAATGGGAGCATGTGACTATGGATTTCGTTACGGGACTACCTCGTACCCGTAGGAAATATATAAAAGTGTTTGGGTAATAGTGGATAGATTGACCAAGAGTGCCCATTTCTTGCCTATTGACATCAGATATTCGATGGAGAAGCTTGCGACCCTTTATATTGATGAGATTGTTAGATTGCATGGGGTTCCGGTTAGCATTGTGTCAGATCGAGACCCGAGGTTTACTTCTAGATTCTGGAAGGCGTTTCAGGAAGCTTTGGGTACAGATTTGCGATTCAGTACGGCTTTTCATCCTCAGACCGATGGTCAATCCGAGAGGACTATTCAGATTTTGGAGGATATGTTGCGAGCTTGTTCGATAGACTTCTCCGATTCTTGGGATTCACATTTACCGTTAGTGGAATTCTCTTACAACAACAGTTATCAGGCTAGTATCGAGATGGCACCGTTTGAGGCCTTGTATGGAAGAAAGTGTAGATCGCCTATTTGTTGGGATGAGGTCGGTGAAGCGAAGATCGTGGGTATTAATTTGCTTCAGGATTCGGTTGAAAAGGTTAGAGTTATCCGGAATCGATTGAGAACAAAGCCCAGAGTCGACATAAGAGCTGTGCAGATAAACCGAAGGCGAGATCTTAGTTTTCAGACCGGTGATTTTGTGTTCTTGAAAGTATCTCCGAAGGTGGGTATTCGTAGGTTTGGGAAGAAAGGCAAATTGGCTCCGAGGTTTATTGGTCCGTTCGAGATTTTGGGAAAGGTTGGACTTCTTGGGTATCGTCTTGCGTTTACCGCCATCTTTGGATCGGTTACATAATGTTTTCCACGTTTCTATGCTTCGGAAGTATGTTCATGATCCATCTCACGTGTTACCGAGTGTACCGGAGGATATAGAGCCCGATATGACTTATGAGGAACGACCGGTCCGGATCCTTGATTCTAAAGTCCAAGAGTTGAGGAACAAAAGCATTGCGTTGGTTCGAGTTCTTTGGAGGAATCATAATATCGAGGAGTCGACGTGGGAGCTCCGAGATGAGATCGAGAGGAAATTTCCGTGGTTTTTTAATTCGGGTAAGTCTCGTTAAAATTCGGGTCGAATTTTTCTTTAAGAGGGAGTGAATGTCACGACCCGAAATCTAGGCTCTATTTTATTAATACTAAATAAATATATTTATTTATTTGCCTATTTATTTATTTAAATCATTATTTACTTAAATATTTATAGTGCATTTTATGTTTCATAATATTTATGCCTAGCATTTTATTTGGGTCATTTGTGCTAGTGTAGAAATGTTGAGTCTTAATTGTTAGTGGGGAGTAATTGTGTTGTAGATGGGAGGGGGTCTAATTGTAACTTTTTGAAATAATTCCCTACTCCTTCTCTTCTCCCTCACTCTTCCCCCTCACCCTCATCATCTTCCCAGCAACTCTCTCCCTCTCTCTCCTCCATTTGGGTAAGTTTTTTTCCTCTTCCTTCTCTCTTCATTATCTTCATCTTCCTCTCATAATCTCTCATTTCTTAAAACTTGAAATGTGTTTAGATCGTCGATAGGATCGCGTAGAATCAAAAATATTCGAATTCCGTCATCTTTGAGAATTTTCAAGTAAGTTGCTTTTCCCCCATTTTTATGCTAAAATGCTCATAACATGTTTCTACAATGCTTTAATTGTTATATTTGAAGTTTGGTTGAGTTTGTAATTGATTTGGAATTTATTTGAGTTTTTGGCTAAAATGGTGATTTTGTGAATGTTGGGTTTGATTCTTGTTTTGGTTGACAAATGGTGTTATTTGGATCCCCATCCTAGTTATAAATCGTTTTGGTACATTTGAACTTGTTGGTTGTGTTGATTTTGAGTTGTGGGTGAATTGGGTAAGAAAATGAAGAACTCATTTCTTCCTCCCCGAATTCCAGCAGTTCAGAAGATTGGGCGACCGCCAATAATGTCTGGGCGACCGCACATCTATCTGAAAGATTTGTTCTTGTTTGAGGGCTTGTTTGGGCGACCGCACAGTCCCTGTGTGGACGGCCGCACAGACCTCTGAAAGTTTACATTTGTTAATTTGTGTGATTGAAGAATGCGTTTTGGTCTAAGTCTTGGGTGTCCTTCTAGTAGTACACTCTAGTGATAGAATTGGGTCCTTTGTGATCAAGTTTGTGTTTGAAATTAATTAAGTGTTAATTGAGATTATGGAACACTTTAATTGTGCGTTGTGGGTAACATTCACTTTCTTGGTGACTTCTTGGTATGATTCCCTACTTTGGAATCAATGGTTGTTTACCGTGCTAGTATTTTATTACTTAGCCTTTACGTGAAAGTCCAGCTGGTATTTTGTGTGTGTTTGGGCGATGCGAAACATTATGATGGCACGGCAAGTCCATTGTGATGTTGACCATTGTTTACCCCATTATTACCCTCCTCCAGATTGGCCTTGGATGTGAGAAGAGCTAGCTCCTTTGTGTGCATTTTAGCTTTACTTGGAGCATGACTTTGTGGCATGTCTCCGTCCCTGTGACACTTCATTTGGTTATTGGTTCCGGTACCGGGGATTTCTCTTCAGCTTTCATGCTATTATGAAGATGATGATTTGTTGATTATTGAAGCTGCGCAGCGAACCTTTATTTGGTTCTTCGGTTTGGAAAACCTTGGCTATATCCTTTGTTATGTGTTTATTTCCGCTGCTATCTGTTATGTGATAAATGCTATGTGATATTTATTATTGCTTATTGCTTCTTGCATCATAGCATGTCATGTAGTTGCATTAGTAACTTATTGAGATTTATCTCACCCCCTTCCTTTTATCTTTGTTTTTCCTTAACCCCCCCCCCCCAGGTGCTAAGGATTAGTCTCGCTGATCACGAGAAAGAGGACGTCGAGTGTGGATACATTCTTTTGGGGAAAGTTGTTATAGGTTGGTTTACATTATATCAATGTGTAACCTTTTGGGGATATTTGTACCAAACATTGACGTCACTAGGATTTGTGTATTTTGTAACTTTGGTGTATAAGCTTATGGAGTTATACTAGTTTTACTTTGTTGTTCAAGTTGATTTACAAAACTTCGTGTTATCATCTTTTGGGTATAAAAGGAAATTTTTATCTCCATTATTTTAGAGTTTATTGTTTAAGTTGACGTCCAGATCGCGGTCTCGGGCCCGCGGGGTTCGGGGTCGCGACAGTCATCAATCGCAGTTGGCATTTCATGAAAATGGGACATACGCAGGGGTAAAATGGTAATTTCCCAAGAAATTCAAAAATTAAGGCGAGGGAAAATATTAATTACACAATGTTAGTACCCGACCTGAAAATGAGTTTATTAGGACTTTCCCAAAAATACAAGGACTTTATAGGAATTAAAACCTTGCAAAGACTTGTCCCGGATTCCCGAAATATCTCATTTATGACAAAATCTATCAAATTAGGTAGTAAATGGTTTCCTTAAAACCATGCAGAAAACCCTAGCTTAAGAATCAAGTCAGCCTGCAACATTGGCCACGCGGCCAACCTTGCTCCGCGTTGATCTTGGCCACGCGGCCACTCTTGTCACCGGCTTCAACCATGGCCAGGCGGGCCAACCTTGCGCTGGATGATCCTGACCATCAGATCTTCCATCAGTTTACTATATAAACCAATTCCATTCCATTGGTTTAGGGGTCCGATTTTGAGAGTTCTAAGTACGAATTTTGGAGTTCTTAAACACTATTTTGCTCTCTAATTAGCATTCAAACACTCAAGAAGATCCAAGGTTTATTTCTTGCCAACATAGGTAAGTGTTCTAACCTTTTCTTCGTGTTCTTGCATTATTTTTAATGTAGATCTTTTATATTCATGTTCGTACATGTTTATTCATAGTTTCTTCATATGCTTTGCATGCTCATTCATATGCTCATAATATGTTCTTCGCGTGTTCTTCGTGTTCATAGATTAAAACCTTATTTATGCTATATTTAGGGTTGCGATCTTCATAATTACATGTTATTTCATAGCCGATGATGATCGAGGGTTCATCAACCCGAGGATGATCTAGGAACTACTTCTAAACCCTAATCTTTAGGTAATTCCCCCCTCATTATGCATGATCCCGATCCTTCTGCCTATTCTAAATTCTCTGCGAACTACGCTGACCTGAGCTTCTCACATTGAGAGGAACGTAGGCAATCTTCGGATCCGGTCTAAATCACTAACACACTACTAACACATTCATCATGATAGAAAGACCGATCAATTCGGGCAATAGGAGTGATAACGTTCAATATTCTTCTCTTGTTGTAATTTGACCCCCGAACCCACTAAAAATGCTTTTTCTCAAAGTTTTGGCTATAATTAAAACGGCGTGGCGACTTTCATATTTTAATGTTACTATGAATATTCCCAAATTCAAACACACGTATTCACAGTGGCGACTCTGCTGGGGACTGCTTTGAAACTTTTTCAAACTTAGTGGGTCTAACTTTCGTTTACATCATGATGCTTGCCATGTTTACACATGCACACACTTGCCATGTTTACACATGCACACACTTACCATGTTTACACATGCACACACTTGCCATGTTTACACGTGCACCTCACACACACTTGCCATGTTTACACATGCACACACTTGCCATGTTTACACATGCACACACCTGCCATGTTTACGCATGCACACACCTGCCATGTTTACACATGCACACTTGCCATGTTTACACACGCACACACTTGCCATGTTTACACATGCACACACATGCCATGTTTACACATGCACACACCTGCCATGTTTACACATGCACACACCCGCCATGTTTACACATGCACACACCCGCCATGTTTACACATGCACACACCTGCCATGTTTACACATGCACACACCCGCCATGTTTACACATGCACACTTGCCATGTTTTCACGTGCCCCCTACAGTTAAGCCATGTTTACACATGCACCCGCGCACTCCGCAATGTTAATACTTGTACTTTGTTGATACTTGTACTTTGTATATACCTTGTATCCTTGTACCTTGTTATTTTCGCCTTAGTATTAGGGTCAAACAAAAACTCTGCTATGCTCCCTTGTACATTATTTTCCCTCTCCTGCATTGCATTGGATAGCATCATTCAAACATTCAAAACTTCTCTCTTTTCTCCTTAAAAAGAATTAGTTTCTTGCCACACACTACCACTAGTCCGTGTCAGCACTGCACAGGTCCCCATTACCCGGAGTATTCGATGTGCAGGAATTTGTGCGCTACTGCCGCCCTCTTTTCGAGTCACTCGTCTACTCCACTCACCATGTACGTTCCGCGAGCGGTGGGAACCTTTTACCTAACCCGTGTCAACCCACACATAGAGATTAGGACACTCCTCGGACCACCCATTTAGGATGTAAAAAAAATGCAAAAACTTTTCGCAAAATAAAATGTGCATTGCATCTAGGCGACCTCTAAGGTCCATCGCTCATCCGTTAGGCCATCATTGCGATCCATTTGGGTCTACCCTTCACCTTCGACCGCCTAGGTCAACCTTCTCAACCTTTGACCGCCTAGGTCAACCTTCTCAACCTTTGACCCCCTAGGTCAACCTTATCAACCTTTGACCGCCTAGGTCAACCTTCTCAACCTTTGACCCCCTAGGTCAACCTTATCAACCTTTGACCGCCTAGGTCAACCTTAGGTTAACCTTTGACCTCCTAGGTCAACCTTTGACCGCCTAGGTCAACCTTATCAACCTTTGACCGCCTAGGTCAACTTTATCTACCTTTGACCCCCTAGGTCAACCTTTGACCCCCTAGGTCAGCCCTTACCAACTTTTGACCTCCTAGGTCAACCTTATCCGCCTTTGACCCCTTAGGTCAACCTTTGACCTCCTAGGTCAACCTTTGACCGCCTAGGTCAACCTTCTCAACCTTTGGCCCCCTAGGTCAACCTTTGACCGCCTAGGTCAACCCTCTGAACCTTTGACCCCCTAGGTCAACCTTTGACCCCCTAGGTCAACTTTCTCCGCTCTTGACCCCCTTAGGTCAACCCTTGACCGCCTAGGTCAACCTCATCCGCCTTTGACCTCTTAGGTCTACCCTTGACCGCCTAGGTCAACTTTATCCGCCTTTGACCTCTTAGGTCTACCCTTGACCTCCTAGATCAACCTTATCACCCTCGGCCTCTTAGGTCACCCATCGACCTCGTAGGTCAACCTTGACCTCCTAGGTCAACTTTATCCGCCTCCGACCTCTTAGGTCACCCCTCGACCTCGTAGGTCAACCCTTGACCGCCTAGGTCAACTTTATCTGCCTCCGACCTCTTAGGTCAACCCTTGACCTCCTAGGTCAACCTTACCTACCTTTGACCTCCTAGGTCAACATTTGACCACCCAGGTCAACCTTACCACCCTTTGACCTCCAAGGTCAACCTTGTTGGTAGTGGTGCCCTAGGCACGTTTAATAAACGTTGTAATTGTTATCATTTATTTCATATCAATAAAGAGATGTTTTGATTATTATTATTGTTCATGTTTACTTATAATAATCTCCATCCCTAGTACTTGTTAAGCACTAGTATAAAGGCTAAATGATCATGTGATGATCATGTTAGATTTATGGGTACTTGTTTGGAATAAGGTACTGGACATGACCCGCTGTATGAGATTTATGTCATGGTCCATGTCAAACATATATCTCATATTAGTTATGTCATTTGAATCCTTAGACATGAAGTTATTATAGTCTTCCACTTGATGAACATTATGTTTGACATATTCAAACGCTACCTTTAACCGGGAAGTTATAAAGGGTATGATTGGCATAATCGGATTCACGTAGGGAAGAATATTAAGCTAAATGAATTTGTCCCTCCTCGGAGAGATGTCAAGCTTGGGCCTCTCGTAGGAATGATGTTGATGAAATGTTCGGCCGGACTCAAATGAATTGATTGGATCAATGTCACTTGGATTATCAACATATTCGGAATGGAGAAAGTATTGAACAAAAACAAGTTGACTCTTTGACCATGACTTGTGTTCAATGACGTCGAGGACAAAAGGATTATGACATATTCTAAGAGGAATGCGAACTTGTATCTAGTTATACTAATTGGGTGGGTATGACGGTTTGATAGAACCTAATCATATCTTATGGTTTCATGTTTGAACCCATTGCCAACTTAGTATAATCCTAGAGGGTCACACACAATAGAACGAATATTTAAAAGGACTACATTGGAATTTTGGAAATTCTGGACTTTCTGGGAAGTGGGCGACCGCACATAATGGACTGGGCGGCCGCACACTTAGCTCATTTTTGTACCAGTTTTGTTTCAGATAGTTGTGCGACCGCACAGAGGTTTTTGGGCGGCCGCACAGTACTGTCGGGTGGCAGATTCCTAATTTGATTAGGAAATGAATTTTGGACAGATTTTGACACAAGTTTCCTATTTGGAATAGGTCATACTTGTGTATAAAAGACCAGATTCGGCCAGCACTCAAAGCTAATGATTTTGTGAGTCTCAAAGAGTTTGAGAGAGGGTTTATTTTGTTCTAAGACATTCTTGGTTGAAGAACAAAATAATACACAAAATAAATTTCATATAGTTCTTTTGATTGTGAAAAAGTGTTTCACAATTTGGTCTAGCAACCAATATCAAAGAAGCTCCTTTGATATTCGTTCGAAGTGTGGATACCGCTATAGGGTGAAAATCATCATCTTCAAAGTTCGTGTTCAAGCTTTGTGATCGTGATCAAGACTTCAAACCTCTACCAAAGACCAAGAGAATTTGATAGCCATCAAGGGTTAGTTTATTCTTTTATTCTTATGTTGTATTTGATTTAATCATATGAACGGATCCATGGCTTTGGGTTTCAAAATTTTAAATGGTAAATTCCGCTGCGCATGTATCTACGAAACCCAACAGTGGTATCAGAGCCCCGTTCATGTTGATTATTTCAATACCTAGATCATGTTATGTGTATATAAATTGTTTATGTGCCTTGCATGATATGAATATTGGAATATGTGATGTTTATGTGGTTTATTGTTTTGCAACTTTAATCGCACGATTCAATCGCAATAAATAAATTATGGTGGATTCAGAATTGTTGGTTATTAATTTTTGATTGGATCAAAGTTTTAATAATCGGGGAAAAACAATTTTGAGACCAAATTTTCGAACTTCAAAATTCTGTACATTCTGATCAGTTTGGGCGACCGCACAAAATCACTTGGGCGGCCGCACATGTTTGGGCGACCGCACAGTGAGTTTTGGGCGGCCGCACATAAGGATCAGATTGTCTGATTTTTGGTTGAAATCAGAATTTGGAATTTTTGAGAGGTCCAACAAAACCAGTAACAGAACCAATCCAGACTTGCTGATCTGGAATGGGTTTTGGGTAGTTGGTTTATGTGAGGATCTTGGGGTTTGATTTTCCTATTTGTTTTAGTCTTGTGATTCTAAGATTGGTTCAAGGTTTGGATGGCTAATCTGCGTTCATCGAGATTGTGTTTCCCAAACTTGATCGCAATCAAAGTTTCAAAGATAAAACGAAGTTAGAATTATGAAGAGTTCATAATTGCTAAAATTGAGAAACAAAGTTCTTGATTCAATGATTGGAGATCCATGTGGAATTGTGAATGCAATTGGCCTACGTTCATCGAGACCATCTATTGCTTAGTTTCGGCCACATGGACTACTTTCTTGGTTTCTTGAATTAGTGCGGGATTGTGGTTGCCTGATGGGTTAGTTCGACCGCACTTCTTGTTGTCTTGATTTGGAGATAATAACCAAAGTTGAAATAGTCTCATCCTCATAATTATAGAGAAACTAATGACACATAAATATCATGCTTAAATTAATGGAGATTAATTTAGTGGCTAAACTTGATGTGTAACATGTTTATATTATGTGCTCATAAATGTGTTATATGCTATATGTGATGAACCTTCAAAGAAAGTTTTAAGTCCTTTTGCCATGCCATGATTAAAACACTTATTTATACATGAGTAATTTTATGTGGGCTCGCCAAAGCAAGGTGCATTGATTTTATTCATGTTTGAGCAAGATGAGTGAATAAGAGTTTCCTATGCGTTTAAAATGGTTGGACTTAATTAAGCGTCAAAACAGTTTTGGGCTTAAGGCAAAGATGAGATTTAACATGCTTTTTGAAATTGGATTTCTTAAAGAATCTCATGAAAAGAACTGAGAGTCATATGAGATATGATTGACAAGAGTTGTCTACCTAATTGATTTAATTTTGAGCGGTGCGCCAAAGCGTACTCAAAATTAGATTAAAGCGGGATCTCAACCCATTTAAATTATACTATACATTGGATGTATAAAGAAGGTTGTATAATTTGGTGGGAGTATTTTGTTTTAAAATACATTTTTTTTTATCTCTTTAATGAAAACCGGTACTTATTAAATTTTGGAAATTTTTGCATATTTGTATATAATGACTAATAACACTCAATCAATGTCGTTGCGATCGATCCTTGAGAAGGATACTCTCGAAGAGAATGGTACAAACTTTATGGATTGGATCCGTAGCATAAGAATTGTTCTTAGGCAAGAAGATAAGTTGTACATTCTCGATGGGCCTCTCCCCGCTGAACCACCGCCTACTGCCCCTAGGGTAGAAAGAGACAATTACAAGAAACATCGTAATGATTCTAGAGATGTAAGTTGTCTCATGCTTGCTGCTATGTGTTCAAAACTCCAACAAAGTTTGGAACATTTGGAAGCCTATGAGATAGGCGTGGAGTTGAGAACCATGTTTCAAGAGCAAGCTAGCCAAGAGAGGTACAAGACCATTGTTGCATTCACTACTAGTAAAATGAATGAAGGGCAACAAGCGAGTCCTCACTTTCTTAAAATGAAAGGTTATGTAGAGCACCTAGAGAAACTTGGCTATCCAATCCCATTGGAGCTAGCCACGGATCTGTTGGGTTTCGTAGTCACATGCGCAGCGGAATTAAGCATTTAAAATTTAATGAAACCCAAAGCCCATAGATCCATTCATATGATTAAGTCAAATACAACAATATGAATACTAGAATACTAATCCTTGATGCCTTTGATTTTGCAACCTTAAATTCGATAGAGACTTGAAAACTTGATCACGATCATAGCAATAATCACGAACTTTGAAGATGATAAGTTTCACCCTCTAGCGGTATCCACACCACGAACGAATATCAAGAACACTTGATCTTGGTTGCTAGACCAAATTATGAAACACGTTTTCACAATTAATATGAACTATATGGAATTTTCTTGTGTATAATTTTGTTCTTAAATCTAGGATTTTTTAGAACAAAATAAAACCCTCTCAAACTCTTTGGAGGCTTGCACAAACATTAGGTTCTGTTCTTGGCCGAATTTTGATGTTTATATACAAGTTAGACCTATTCCAAATAGGAAACTTGTGTCTAAACCCGTCCAAAATTCCTTTCCGAATCAAATTAGGAATCTGTCCCCGACAGTACTGTGGGCCGCCCAAACTGAGGTGTGCGGCCGCCCAATTTCTTGTGCGGTCGCCCAGCCCATTTGGGCGGTCGCCCAAAGGCCCAGAAAAATCCAATTTTTCCAAATTTCCAATATAGTCCTTATTTAGGATTGGTTCTATTGTGTGTGACCCTCTAGGATTATACTAAGTTGGCAATGGGTTCAAACATGAAACCATAAGATATGATTAGGTTCTAGCAAACCATCATACCTACCCAAATAGTATAACTAGATACAAGTTCGCATTCCTTTTAGAACATGTCATAATCCCTTTGTCCACGATGTCATTGAACACAAGTCATGGTCAACAAGTCAATTTGTATTGTTCAATACTTTCTCGATTCCGAATATGTTGATAATCCAAATGACATTGATCCAATCAATCCATTTGAGTTTGGCCAAACATTTCATCAACATCATTCCTTCGAGGGGCCCAAGCTTGACATCTCTCCGAAGAGGGACAAATCCATTTGGCTTATTATTCTTCCCTACGTGAATCCAATCATGCCAATCATACCCTTTATAACTACCGTGTTAAGGCAGCGTTTGAATATGTCAAACATAATGTTCATCAAGTGGAAGACTATAATAACTTCATGTCCAAGGATTCAAATGACATAACTAATATGAGATTTATATATGACATCGACCATGACATAAATCTCATACCGCAGGTCATGTCCAGTACCTTGTTCCAAACAAGTACCCATAAATCTAACATGATCATCCCATGATCATTTAGCCTTTATACTAGTGCTTAACAAGCTCTAGGGACGGAGATTATTATAAGCAAACACGAGCCATAATAATAATCTTATTATCTCTTTATCATTATGAATAAAATGATAACTTATACAACGTTTAACAAACGTGCCTAGGGCACCAACACCAACAATCTCCCACTTGCCCTAGGCCCAATTCCCTAGGTTTCCAATACCCATGGACCCAACATGACCATCATGTTTAGCTTGTGGAAGTCCCATTGTTTAGCGTGTCCGTAACGTTATCATTACTTGGTACTTTGCATATATTTACGTCTCCCTTATCAACGATTTCTCGAACGATAAGAAAATGCCTAAGTATGTGTTTGGATTTAGGATGTGCTCTTGGTTCCTTTGTTTGGTCAATAGCACCACTATTATCACTAATATGGTCTATTGAATTAGCAATGCTAGGAACCATCTTAAGTTCACAATGAACTTCTTAATCCAAACCACTTTCTTTGCAGCATCCAATGCGGCAATATACTTAGATTTAGTATGTAGAATTTAGTGACTCTGCTTGAAACCATTCCAACTTACAGCTTCACTATTATTTATAAAACTCAATTGCGATCTTTTATCATCTTTGTCGGTTTGGAAGCATGCATCCGCGTACCCATATACGACGAGATCATCTTCCATCCCTTCATAGATCAAATCAATTCTTCAGTCCTTCTAAAGTGCTTTAAGAATTGTTTCACAGCCATCCAATGACTCTCACCGGTTATCGGATTAATATCTACTCGTCATGCTCCAACCGCCTTAGTACTTATCATAGCATCATGGATCCAATTGCCAAAGCAAATGGCATCTCATTCGTTTTTCTTATGCTCATCTTTTGTCTTTAGGACATTGAGTCTTGCTTAGAGAAACTCCATGTAACACTGACAAATGTCCTCTCTTAGAATTTTCCATGCGAAATCTTCTTATGACTTTGTCAATGTATGTACATTGGCTTTAAACCATTTAGCTTCCTTGATCTATCTCTATAGATCTTAATGCCAATGACTTATGCTTCATCCATATTCTTCATTGCGAAACACTTTCTTAACCAAATCTTTACAGATTAAAGTGTAGGAATGTCGTTTCCAATGAGCAATATGTCATCCACATATTAGATAAGGAATAGCACCATGCTCCCACTAATCTTCTTGTATATACAAGATTCATCTTCGTTCTTGATCAAGCCAAGCTCTATGACTTATCAAAACGGAGATTCCAACTCCCAAAAGCTTGCTTCAATCCATCCAATGAATCTTCGCAACTTTCATACCTTTAGAATTTTCTTGACTATCAAAACCTTTAGGTTGTATCCAATACATCCTTAAGTGAGTTCCCGTTGAGGAACGCTTGTTTTTACATCATTTTGTCAAATTTCATATTCCAAATATGAACATGTGACTATGAAAATTCTAATAAGTTTCTTGCTACCCATGTAAGTTTTTCTCCAAGAAAAGTCATTCATCTCCTTTGGTTTTTACACCTTAGGTTAGAATGATCAAGTTCCAAACTTGATTATTATACATGAATTGCCTTTTAGATTTTATGACTCCAAGCCATTAATCTAAATGTGGAGTTGATATTGCATCTTTGATAGGTGGTAAATACTTCATTCTAAATGAACTTTACCTCAATACTTTCTATTTCGAAATATCCAATATTTCTTCTAATAGATTGTATTTTATCATGTATTGCAAGAATTTGTATATCTTGAACGGACTTTTCACAACCCCTTGTGAAGATTTGTTCAACTTCCATCTTAGGGTAAAATATATTTTCTAGGTCTCGAACCATTCGAGATACATTTTTACTCCCACTGATTCTTTTAGAGATAAACCACTTATCTAGAAAAGTATCATCATAATCAACAAACCATTTGTTTCTTATGAGTAAAATTATTATCCTCAAGTTTCCTTAGGATATCCCATGAAAGTATATTTATTAGATTTAAATGTGAGTGTGTCCCAGACAACTCCTTTCCAAAAGATCTCAACATATTAAACCTTTATGAAAGACAAACCGAGTTTTCTTTCACCATTCGACCCTTTCTGATGGAACTCAAATTAGTGTAGTTATAGCGGTTTGTAATACATAACCCCAAAATTAATAATTGAATATCAATTTGACTTTATCATCTAATGAACCATATCCAATAAGGTTATTGTACTTCCATGCAGACACATCATTCAAAATGATGTTCTTAGTGAAGTTAATTTGTGAAACCATTTCACAACTTTAATGATGACTGTCAAATTCTTGGTTCAATTATTCGTCATCATGATCCAATCAGAATCTTTGAATAGTTTTACCAAGTAAAAAAAAATTCTTTTAGCATTGCTTCTTAATGCACCATACACATCAAAATGTATTAGGTCAATTAAGATATTAGCCTTTTACCAATCATAGTAAAGGATGTCTTGGTCCAAGTAAATAAGATTTGCATAAATTATGTGATTCCAAATCATATGACTTAAAACTCCGTCCCATGGAATTTTAGATATGCATCTTTTATTTATTTGATCAAAACAATAATGCATAATTTTTTTTAACTATTTATGTTATAGCCTTTATTACTTTGTTCTTCAAGATTTAGGATATAAGATTTATTTATATGATAACACAATGAAGTAAATCATAATAAATAAAGCACTTTTGTTATTCCAAACAAGAAATTAATATCCTTCATTATCTTTTAACAAAATAATGTTTTCTACTTCATCAGTAAAGTCACTTTACAAGTGTTCTACAAACAATGTTGCAACCATTGCATCATTACCGTTTGTAGATAAAACTTTACTATAAGTAGTCTTTCATTTTACTAATTATTCTGGTATCCAATACCCAATAATTAAATTTAGAAAGAATAATTTATAACATAAAATTCCCAAGTGGTAGTCCCACTACCATTCCTTTTATTGATCATCCAGAATTTTGACTACAATTCTAAATGGTCAATCCAATTGCCATTTTACCAAATTGCATCAATTAGGTTATTATTTTAACCATAATTATTTCTTTTAGGTTTGACAACTATTGTCTTACCTTTCTTTTGGCACTTGGCCCTTTTCCTTATGAACCATGAGTTCTGGAGAACCATTCTCCAATATCTTCATCTTCGCAGTTTTAGCATGTTAATGCAATTCGAAGAAATTCTTATTCATTCTAAACATGTTATAGTCCATCACAAAGTGATTATAACCCTTAGTCAATGAATTAAGAATAATATCCATGGCTAGCTCCATTCCAATTGGACTCCCAAGTTTCTCAAGATGCTCTTTGTAGCCATTATCTTAAGCATGTGAGGTTCCACTTATTACCCTTTACTCATTTTGCAAGAAGTGAATGCAATAATGGTTTTATACCTCTCTTGCTTAGATTGCTCTTTGAAACATGTAACTCAACTCCACGCCTATCTAATAGGCTTCCACAAGTTTCAAACTTTGTTGGAGTTTAAGAGCACATAATCGTGAGCATAAGACAACTCACATTCCTAGAATCATAATCATGATTCTTGTGATTGTCTACTCCGGCATTAGGTTCTTTAGGAATAGGCCCATCAAGAATGTACAACCCATCTTCTTGCCTTAGAACGATTCTTAGGCTCAGGATCCAATCCATGAAGTTTGTACCATTCTCTTGAAGCATTATCCTTATCAAGGATTAATCGCAACGATTTTAGTTGTCATCTACAACCAATGCAAAATTTCCAAAATTTTACAAGTACCAATCTCATTAAAGAGATAAATAATGTATTTTCCAAAAATACTCCCACTAAATTATATAACCTTCTTATACATCCAATGTATAATATAATTTAAATGGGCTAAGATCCAACTTTAATTTAATTTTAAGTCCGCTATGGCGGATTACACAAAATCAAATTAATTAGGTAGACAACCCTGTCAATCATATATCATATGACTCTTAGATCCTTTTATGAGATTCTTTTGAAATTGGGCTAAGATCCAACTTTAATTTAACTTTGAGTCCACGGAGGCGGACCGCTCAAAATCAAATTAATTAGGTAGACAATTTCTTGTCAATCATATCTCATATGATTCTTAGGGATCCAATTTTGAAAGCATGTTTAATCTCATCTTTTGCCTAAGCCCAAAACTGTTTTGACGCCCAATTAAGTCTAACCATTTTAAACGCATGGTTGATGTGCCTCGCTAGGGCGTGCCCACATCATCCATCTTGCTCATACATAGATAAAGTTAATGCACCTCGCTAGGGCGAACCCACATTAAAATCGCCCATGCACTAACAAGTGTTTTAATCATGGCGTGGCAAAAAGGACTTAAAACTTTCTTGAAGGTTCATCACCATATAGCATACAACACATTTATGAGCACACAAGATAAACATGTTACGCATCAAGTTTAGCCACTAAATTAATCTCTATTAATTTAAGCACAACATTTATGTGTCATTAGTTTCTCTATAATTATGAGGATGAGACTATTTCAAGTTTGGTTATTATCTCCAAATCAAGACAACAAGAAGTGCGGTCGAACTAAGCCGTTAGGCAACCACAATCCCGCACTAATTCAAGAGACCAAGAAAGTAGTCCATGTGGCCGAAACTAAGCAATAGATGGTCTCGATGAACGTAGGCCAATTGCATTCACAATTCCACATGGATCTCCAAACTTTGAATCAAGAACTTTGTTTCTCAATTTTAGCAATTATGAACTCTTCATAATTCTAACTTCGTTTTATCTTTGAAACTTTGATTGCCATCAATTTTGGGAAACACAATCTCGATGAACGCAGATTAGCCATCCAAAACTTGAACCAATCTAGGAATCACAAGACTAAAACAAATAGGAAAATCAAACCCCAAGATCCACACTCAAACCAACTACCCAAAGCCCATTCCAGATCAGCAAGTCTGGTCTGGTTTTGTTACTGGTTCGGTTGGACCTCTCGAAAATTCCAAATTCCAATTTTAACCAAAATCAGAACAGAATCAGTGAACTGTGCGGCCGCCCAAACTCTCCTGTGCGGTCGCCCAAACATGTGCGGCCGCCCAGGGAGATTTGTGCGGTCGCCCAAACGCATCAGAAGGAATTTTGAAGTTCGGAAATTAGTCTCAAAATTGTCTTTCCCCGATTATTAAAACCATGATCCAATCAGAATTAATAATCAAACAATTCAGAATCCATCATAATATTTATTGCGATTGAATCGTGCGATTAAAGTTGTAAAACAATAAACCACATAAAATCACATAACACATAAACATCATATAATCCAATATTCATATCATGCTTGGCACATAAACAATTTATATACACACAACATGATCTAGTATTGAAATAATCAACATGAACGGGGCTCTGATACCACTGTTGGGTTTCGTAGTCACATGCGCAGCGGAATTAAGCATTTAAAATTTAATGAAACCCAAAGCCCATAGATCCATTCATATGATTAAGTCAAATACAACAATATGAATACTAGAATACTAACCCTTGATGCCTTTGATTTTGCAACCTTGAATTCGATAGAGACTTGAAAACTTGATCACGATCATAGCAATAATCATGAACTTTGAAGATGATAAGTTTCACCCTCTAGCGGTATCCACACCACGAACGAATATCAAGAACACTTGATCTTGGTTGCTAGACCAAATTATGAAACACGTTTTCACAATTAATATGAACTATATGGAATTTTCTTTGTGTATAATTTTGTTCTTCAATCTAGGATTTCTTAGAACAAAATAAAACCCTCTCAAACTCTTTGGAGGCTTGCACAAACATTAGGTTCTGTTCTTGGCCGAATTTTGATGTTTATATACAAGTTAGACCTATTCCAAATAGGAAACTTGTGTCTAAACCCGTCCAAAATTCCTTTCCGAATCAAATTAGGAATCTGTCCCCGACAGTACTGTGCGGCCGCCCAAACTGAGGTGTGCGGCCGCCCAATTTCTTGTACGGTCGCCCAGCCCATTTGGGCGGTCGCCCAAAGGCCCAGAAAAATCTAATTTTTCCAAATTTCCAATATAGTCCTTATTTAGGATTCGTTCTATTGTGTGTGACCCTCTAGGATTATACTAAGTTGGCAATGAGTTCAAACATGAAACCATAAGATATGATTAGGTTCTAGCAAACCGTCATACCTACCCAAATAGTATAACTAGATACAAGTTCGCATTCCTTTTAGAACATGTCATAATCCCTTTGTCCACGATGTCATTGAACACAAGTCATGGTCAACAAGTCAACTTGTATTGTTCAATACTTTCTCGATTCCGAATATGTTGATAATCCAAATGACATTGATCCAATCAATCCATTTGAGTTTGGCCAAACATTTCATCAACATCATTCCTTCGAGGGGCCCAAGCTTGACATCTCTCCGAAGAGGGACAAATACATTTGGCTTATTATTCTTCCCTACGTGAATCCAATCATGCCAATCATACCCTTTATAACTACCGTGTTAAGGCAGCGTTTGAATATGTCAAACATAATGTTCATCAAGTGGAAGACTATAATAACTTCATGTCAAGGATTCAAATGACATAACTAATATGAGATTTTTATATGACATCGACCATGACATAAATCTCATACCGCGGGTCATGTCCAGTACCTTGTTCCAAACAAGTACCCATAAATCTAACATGATCATCCCATGATCATTTAGCCTTTATACTAGTGCTTAACAAGCTCTAGGGACGGAGATTATTATAAGCAAACACGAGCCATAATAATAATCTTATTATCTCTTTATCATTATGAATAAAATGATAACTTATACAACGTTTAACAAACGTGCCTACGGCACCAACACTAACAGGATCTCATTCTTAATTCATTGCCTAAAAGTTATAATCAGTTTGTAATGAATTATAACATGCATGGAATGGATAAGAATCTCTCTGAGTTGCATGGATGCTCAAAACTGCAGAGATGAAAATTGTGGAGAAAGGTTCTCCCATGCTCTTGGTTCATGATGGGAAGAAGGCTAGTGCCAAAGGAAAGGGTAAGAAAGTTGTCAAACCCAAGATAAGCAAGGCAAAGGTTGCCAAGGCTTCTGAGGCAAAACCTGATTCACAAAAGGATGCAATCTGTTTCCATTGTCAAGAAATTGGTCATTGGAAACGTAATTGCAAGGCTTTCTTGGAAGAGCAAAAGAAGAAGAAGAGCAGCAAGGCTGCGTCGACTTCAGGTATCTATATGATAGATATTCTCCTTTCTACCACTGATTCTTGGGTATTGGATACCGGATGTGGTTCTCACATTTGTCTAAATGTGCAGGGATTAAAGAATAGGAGACTGCTTAAAGAAGGTGAAGTAGATGTACGTGTGGGGAATGGAGCAAGAGTTGCTGCATTAGCCGTAGGGACTTATGAAGTCACTTTACCTTCCGGATTAATTCTTGTTTTGAACAATTGTTATTATGTTCCGGATTTAAGCAGAAATATTATTTCAATTTCTTGTTTGGATAATGAAGGTTTTAAGTTTCTTATTGAGAATAAGAAATTTTCTATTTATTTAAATGATGTGCTTTATGGTATTGCTAATTCATTTAATGGCCTTTATATCTTGGATGACAAGAATGAAAATAATGTCTATCATGTAAATAAGAAATCTAAACCTAATGATGTAAATCATACTTATTTGTGGCATTGCCGTCTTGGTCATATTAATGAGAAGCGTATCTCAAAACTCCATGGGGACGGACTTTTGGTTCATGTGACTTAGAGTCATATGATACTTGTGAGTCGTGTCTTCTTGGAAAAATGACTAAGACACCTTTTACCAAGTTGGGTGAAAGGGCAAGCGACTTATTGGGGTTGATACATTCCGATGTATGCGGACTATTAAGTAGCAATGCTAGGGGAGGATTTCAATACTTCATAACCTTCACTGATGATTATAGTAGATTTGGGTATGTTTACCTAATGAAACATAAAAGTAAAGCATTCGAGATATTAGAATATTTCAAATGAAGTAGAAAAACAACTTGGCAAAAGTATAAAGGCACTTCGATCAGATCGAGGTGGAGAATACTTGAGTCAAGAATTTGATGATCATCTAAAGAATTGTGGAATAGTTTCACAATTGACTCCACTCGGAACACCATAATGGAATGGTGTGTCCGAGAGGAGGAATCGGACTTTGTTAGACATGGTTCGATCAATGATGAGTCAAGTTGATCTTCCAATATCCTTTTGGGGTTACGCTCTAGAAACCGCTGATTTCACACTAAATCGTGTTCCAACTAAATCGGTTCAAAAGACTCCATATGAGATGTGGAGCGGAAAGAAGCCTTGTCTATCTTTCATGAAGATTTGGGGTTGTGAAGTTTTTGTCAAAAGACTTATCTCAGACAAACTTGCACACAAATCTGATAAATGTATTTTCGTGGGATATCCTAAGGAAGCTAAGGATATTACTTTTACAACCGAGAGGACAACAAAGTGTTTGTTGCCCGAACTGGTGTCTTTCTAGAGAAAGAGTTTCTCTCCAAAAAATCAGTGGGAGTAAAATAAATCTTGAAGAAATTCGAGACCCAGAAAATAACATTGAACCAATAGTGGAACAAGAACAAGAACCACAAGAGTTGTGGAACCTGTTCAAAATACACAAGCATCTCGCAGATCTAGTAGGTTACGATCCGAGCCCGAGAGATATGGATTTCTCGTAACGGATAGTAATGAGGTAGAAATCATTGAGAATGATGAACCGTCAACCTACCAAGAGGCGATGTCTTCTCCTGATTCGGACAAGTGGCTTGGAGCCATGGAATCCGAATTGCAATCCATGCAAGACAATCAAGTTTGGAATTTGATTGATGCGCCCGAAGGTGTAAAAAACCATAGGATGCAAATGGGTCTTCAAGAAGAAGACTGACATGGATTGGAAGGTGCATACTTACAAAGCTAGGCTTGTAGCGAAGGGTTATAGGCAAGTTCATGGTATTGACTATGATGAGACCTTTTCACCCGTAGCAATGATCAAGTCTATAATAATTTTGCTTGCCATTGCCGCATATCATGACTATGAAATATGGCAATGGACGTCAAAACCGCTTTCCTAAATGGAAAACTCCAAGAGGATGTGTATATGACACAACCAAAGGTTTTTTGAACAAGATTCTAAGGTATGAAAATTGCAAGAATCCATCTATGGATTGAAGCAAGCTTCAAGGAGTTGGAATCTCCGTTTTGATGAATCGGTCAAAGAGTTTGGTTTCATCAAGAACGAAGATGAGCCTTGTGTATACAAGAAGATTAGTGGGAGCATAGTGCTATTCCTTATTTTATACGTGGATGACATATTGCTCATTGGAAACGACATTCGAACACTTCAGTCTGTGAAGACTTGGTTAGGAAAGTGCTTCGCAATGAAAGATATGGGTGAATAGCCGCATATATTCTTGGGCATTAAGATCTATAGAGATAGATCAAGGAGGCTACTTGGTTTAAGCCAAAGTACATACATTGACAAGGTCATTAGAAGATTCCGTATGGAAAATTCTAAGAGAGGCACCTTGCCCGTGTTACATGGAGTTTCTCTAAGCAAGACTCAATGTCCTAAGACAAAAGATGAGCGTGAGAAAATGAATGATGTTCATATGCTTTCGGCAATTGGTCCATCATGTATGCCATGATTTGTACTAGGCCGGATGTGTCTTATGCTTTGAGCATGACAGTAGATACCAATCCGACCCTTGGCGAAAATCACTGGATAGCTTGTAAAAGCGATTCTTAAGTACTTGAGAAGAACTAAAGACTCGTTTTTTTGTCTATGGAGGAATGGAAGATGATCTCGTTGTAAATGCTTACACGGGATCAAGCTTCCAAACTGACAAAGATGATAGCCGATCGCAATCGGTTTTGTGTTTATGTTAAATGGTGGAGCTGTAAGCTGGAAGAGTTCCAGAACAGTACAACCGCTGATTCTACACAGAAGCTGAGTATATTGCTAGCATCGGATGCTGCAAAGGAAGCTGTTTGGATTAAGAAGTTCATAACTGAACTTGAATTGTTTCTAGTATTTGCTAATCCAATAGACCTTTATTGTGATAATAATGGTGCTTATTGCTCAAGGCAACACGGAACCAAGAGCACATCGAAATCTAAACACATACTTAGGCGTTTTCAATCATTCGAGGGATCGTTGATAGGGGAGACGTAAATATATGCTGAGTACCTACTGATGACAATGTTGCGGACCCGCTGACCAAGGGACTTCCACAAGCTAAACATGATGGTCATGTTAGGTCCATGGGTATTAAATACATGGGAGATTGGGCCTAGGGCAAGTGGGAGATTGTTGGTAGTGGTGCCCTAGGCACGTTTAATAAACGTTGTAATTGTTATCATTTATTTCATATCAATAAAGAGATGTTTTGATTATTATTATTGTTCATGTTTACTTATAATATCTCGTCCCTAGTACTTGTTAAGGCACT
>JAOWBW010002612.1:0-38619 GCA_026119855.1 Campanula takesimana | reverse complement strand
AGCCGTACGGTTGGTTTGGGCACCATAAGTCCCTATAAATAGAACCCCTTTTTGATCATTTCAGGGGGGGGGAGAAACATTAGAACTAAGTTACTCTGTCGAATTCACCTCAGAAGTGTGAGTAAGAGTGAACAAGAGTGAAAGAGAGAAAGGAAGATTGGCCAAAACCAAGATAGGTAAAGCCACCTTCTCCCCTCCCTTCTCTTCATCCAAGAACTCTATTTATCTTTAATCTTGTCATTTATTGTTGATCTTTACATTCTTGCAAGTCTTGTCCATTCAAGCAATATATATATATCTATTACTATTTAAATTTCCTAGTCCAAGCCATGAGATGATCAAGGTGCCCTCCATACTTTTGTGTGGAAGAGGTTCAAATCTAGTTTGATCATGGCTTGTTGATTGTTCATTTACATTCTTGTCATGGATGATGCTCTTGTTGTTCATTTTGCTCATTTTAAGCTATGATGATCATTTGAGGATAAAGTCTCAATCTTTATCCTCATCACCTTGATCTAGCCCAAAATTCCCAAGTTTGGGTAATAAAAGATTCAATCTTTATGGTTTGTTCTTGTCCCTAAAGGATTAATCTTGCCTAGAAGAGCCATTTTGATGGTAAAGTTTCAATCTTTACTCATCAAATGGTCACTATGGCTCAAAAGGGCATATTGGCCACCTTTTTCATTTTCTCCCATGATTGCCTTTGATCATGCCCAAACTCTTGTTTGGGAGGTTCTTTGATGATCAAATGGCATAGGAATGAGTTGTTAATGTTGTTTTGTGTTGGAATAACAAACTGGAATCAAAACAGTTTGGTCCAGTTCAAGCAGAATGCTCTGTTTCTGCCTGGAACTGGACTGTTGCTTGAACAAACTGTAAAATCCCAGGAGTGGTCTCCCCATCTGTACGGATACTTTGCCGTATGGGGAGATTGACCATTTTTCCCTTCTGTCTTCTGTTTTCTTGTCAAACAAACCCTTTTTCAGTTGAAAAGATAAATAAAAAGTTAAAACAAAGATTTTCCGTTAAAACACACACACACACATGCACTTTTGTTAACTAACAAGGAGACTCGGCTTTGTCCGAGGCAACTTGGGAGGACGTAAAAACTCTTCCCAAGTTGTAACCTGATCTCCAAACCTTTGAACTCAAACCTTTGTCATTTTGTTGGGTTTAAAATTAACAAAATGTGGCGACTCCGTTAAATTGGTCCGGTTCCCGCATTTGGTATTTCGCCCTTGAAACATGCTCATGTTTTTTTGGGGCGTGATCCTTACAGTGGTGACTCCGCTGGGGATTAGAGTGCTTTCGGACTTCTTTCTAGAAGATTCGGGGGCATTCTTGTGTGGGTCAAACTCCCATTCCCGTTAGTTGACTTCTTGCATATTTGTGTGTGTTTGATGTTTCTGTTTGAACTGTTTTGAGTACATACGTTCTGGAAATACAATAAACTGGGGCTTGATGACCAGAAGTTGGAGAAACTGAGAAAATCTTCACCCTCTTGCTTTAACCGTACGGCTACTTTGGGTAGGGGCCAGAATGTTGCCAATTAACAGTTTTGTGTAGGGCAGAAACATTCTGATGGTCCCCTTGCCTCTTTTGGTCCAGGTTCCGATTTACAGCCTTGCTTGTGCACATTTACCTTCTTTCTTTTAGCCAAAAAATGGATTTTCAAATTTGGTTATGTACAATTTTTTTGGACACAAAATTGGGATTTCAAAACCTCCTTGTGCATAACCCGTTTTCAAAAATGTTTGGTCTTCAAACTTTCTTGTTGTGCACAACCTTTTTTGTACAATTGTTTTCCAAAAGGTTGTTGTTCTTGTTGTAAAGATTTCAATTTCAAAAACCTTTGGTTGTGCATAGCTTTCTCCATGTACAAAGCTTTGATTCTTGTTTGTTAATACACTTGTTTATTTACTTGTTCATTATACTTGTTCATACTTGCTCATATATTGCTCATGGTATTAAGACGGACCGAAAATCTCTATTATTGACTCAAAAGGGAACATAGAATGGCTTCACACGACGTGCACTTGACCTTGCACGTTCCAAATTCCCTTTAAACCCGGGATGGATGCCTCGATGCAGCTCGTTGGGCGCTCTTGTTCTTTTCGATGCGCGCACGGGTCCATTCCACCTCCCCTTCCGAGCCGAGTCAACCACACATGTCCGTGACACACAAATACCGTGACTATGGTTGGTTTTTGGTCTATTTCACATTACCACGTCCCTAATACGTGTCCAAAGTTAATTGTGGCCAAGTTAACGCTCGAGTTGTGACTCCTTGATGTAATGCAAGCGTGGCCTAACCAGCCTTTAACTCGTGTGTTAATGATGACCACAATTAGTGAAGGTCATGTGCTAAGGATAGGGTAACACCGTGTCGTTAAGCCCTAATGTGCTAGTAATTTTAATCATCCTTAAGCCCATGGTCAAGGATTGAGACACCCCATTTAAAGTGGGGTCATGTCGGAATATCGGTGCAGCCTTCGGTGTAGCCTTCGGAAAAAACTCTCGATCCCGACTGGGGCTTAATCATGATTAGGATGACCCGTGTATTGGGAACCTTGCGACGCACTAGACCCTAGGTTCGTTTCTTTTGGTCAGTGGAAGCCGCTTGCCCTATAGGACCCTCACCCGGGATAGTCCGTCCTTGGGAGTGTGCAATACAGGTGAAAAACGAGGGGTCTATAGGCATAGTGATGGCCTTCACTGATCCAGGATTGAGAATAGTTGCGAAAAAGAAGAGAAATCTTTTCCAACGATTTAGGAATAAAAATGCGTTTTAAGTAAACATGAATGAATAAATAATTGCACATTGCATAATTTTGACCCCGTTTTTGTTCTTGTCTTCAAGATCTTCGTTAAGTCCCGTTAAGTCTTTGGAAGGATCCATGTTATCCTTCAAGACCTCCGTTAAGTCCCGTTAAGTCTTTGGAAGGATCCATGTTATCCTTCAAGACCTCCGTTAAGTCTTTGGAAGGATCCATGATATCCTTCAAGACCTCCGTTAAGTCCCGTTAAGTCTTTGGAAGGATCTATGTTATCCTCCAAGACCTCCGTTAAGTCCCATTAAGCCTTTGGAAGGATCCATGTTATCCTTCAAGACCTCCGTTAAACCCCTAGGCGTCGTCCCCTAGGTCCCCGTTGAGATTCCCGTTGAAACCCCTAGGCGTCGTCCCCTAGGTCCCCATTGAGATTCCCGTTGAAACCCTAGGCAGTCGTCCCCTAGGTCCCCATTGAGATTCCCATTGAAACCCTAGGCAGTCGTCCCCTAGGTCCCCGTTGAGATTCCAGTTGAAACCCTAGGCAGTTGTCCCCTAGGTCCCCGTTGAGATTCCAGTTGAAACCCGGAGTTGTCCCCTAGGTCCCCCGTTAAAATTCATGTTGAAACCCTAGGCAGTTGTCCCCTAGGTTCCCCGCAAAGATCCCCATTAAATTATAGGAATAGTCCCCTAGAAAGCCAGTCAAGTCCTTGGATGGGTTCCCGTTACCCTCTAAGAAGTCAGTCATGATCGTCTTTCCCTTTTAAGATTCTAAACCCATTCGAACTACGGTGACCTGAGCCTCTCATTGCGTGGGACCCCCTCTCTCATATTGAAGGGAGCGTAGGCAACTTCAGGCCGGTCAAATATCTCAAAATAGCCTCTGGCCTAAGCATTCACCCTGTTAGGATTCATTGTTAGTACACCCACCTGATTTGATTGACCCATTCTACGTGTCTTTTTGTGGACTTTAGGTTTACATGTAATGAAGTTATACTTCAAATCTTAGACAAGACCATTTCTAGATGTTTAGTAGTTAGGCTGAGTTATGATCAGTTTATCCTTAGCGGTTTAGTGTCCCTCAAGCCGCCGTCTTCAAACCACCAGCATGGTGCCTTAAGTCCTTCATCAAACCGCAGTTTATGTCTTTGATGAAACCGCACTTCAAGTTCATTCATGAAACCGCACATGCATTTGGTGGAACCGCCGACCAAGATATTGAAGAAGTTATTGCTGTCATTTACGCCTTGAAGACAAACATTCGCTTTTCAACCGTAAATGAATGACTGGTGACTTGTCCTTAAACTTCAAGTCATGTTTCAGTTATTCTTGGAATGTCGGTTTGTCTCGTATTTTGAAAAGTTACCGTTGTACTTTTCCAACAACTAAAAGGACAATGTCAGGTAGTGATCCAACAACTTCCTGCCACAAAGCAAAAGCAAAGGACGAAAGTGACAGGTCAACCAATGGGATTGTGACAACGCATAAAACTGCCATACAATGACTCACCTCTTTGTCCAATGGTCACTAATGCCTTCACTATAAATAGCCTTCATTTTTCAACAATGAAGGTTGCCGAGCTTCAAAGAGAATATCCCAAGTATTCAAGTTTGCTTTGATGATTGAAAACCCAGATATTCATATCTTCATCATCTCCTTAGCAAACCCAGAGTTCTTCATCAAAGCTTCAAGCCTTCAAATCATCACAACTCAGCCTTGCACAGAAAGTAATCACTTGCTCACCATCACTTAGATATTTTGAGCTCTTGATTTCTTTCCACACTACACACCCGGAGTATATATTCTTATAGATTATATACCTCGAAAACACAGGTTGTTATAATAGCATTGTTAGGTTAGATTGTTTATTTAGAGTTTGGATTCGTTTGTAATCTTGTAAAAACTCCTCTAAATCAATACAAGTCTAGTAGCTATTAGAAAATCCTAGGCTAACCACCTAGGTAGAGGACGTAGTTCTTTCAAGAACGAACCTCTTCAAATTGTGTGTCTTTGATCTTTAATTTCTGTCTTGTCATTTACATTTCTGTTTATTAACTTTATTTACTCTTATGTGAAATGACTTGATAAATGATTTGCATACTTCTGTGACACTTCAGTTGTGCCTTGTCAGTTGCATCATTCCTTTTTCAACCATTTAAACCGCCCTACTCTTTATAATTCAGTTTGGCCATAACCGCAAAACTCCGCTGTGCATTTTATCTGAGCGGTTCTAGTGCTTTAAACCGCAATAGACCAAACTGATAAGTACTTGGTTGATTTTCAAGGGTATTTCGAAAAAGATTTTAAACCGCTATTCACCCCCCTTCTAGCGGTTCTATACCCTTGTTGCCCTTTGGGACCAACAAGTGGTATCAGAGCTTATCTACCAAAAATTATTTTACAAGCTTAACCGCTTGGGTGCTGATCCAATGGCAAACATAAACTCCCATATGATGCAGACATCCAACTCTAATCACTTACCTATTCTTAATGAAGATAGTTTCATCTTCTGGAAAGATAGGATGAAGAAGCACATGATATCTGAGGATCGCAGATTATGGACAACAATTGTTAATGGACCCTATGTCCCGATGAAGGCTAACCCTGATGCAGGTACTGCTGGACAAACCGCGGAAATCAAGAAGCCGGAAGCTGAATGGACCGAAACTTATCAACGGAATGTGGACTTTGATGGTAGAGCTATGTCCATGCTTGTATCAGCTATTGATCTAAGAACTCACTCAAAGGTTCTAGATTGCAATACCGCAAAGGAAACATGGGATGGAATCATTGAATATCTGGAAGGAGATGCCGACACCAAGAAAAACCGCCTCTACCAACAGAGAAGGCTCTTTGATTACTTTGTCAAAGACCCAAAGGAATCTCTTCGCCAATGCTATGAGCGGTTCGTGGAAATTGTCAATGTATGTTTCTCTCTAGGGTACAAGTATTCCAATACTGACCTGAACATGATATTCATGCAATCTCTTGGTAGCAAATGGCTGATCAAAACTACCAACATTGAAGACAACAAAGATCTGGAAGCTCTTGATCTTCGTCATCTTTATGCCATGCTAAGGGTATTTGAATTCAAGCTTGAGGAAGCTCATGAAACCGAAAACAGATTCAAGTCTCTTTCTCTTGCCGCTTTCAACAATGCCACATCTCCAGCTTACAATCCAGATCACCATCAAACCGCATCTAATACTCATTTACAAACCGCTTCTTTTGATCCAAATATTCCAAGATATATTCCTCAAACCGCACCTCCAGAGTATTACCAACCGCCTCATCAACCTTACCCTCAACATCATCAACCCTATTCTCAACCTCAGCAATCTCATCAATCCTACACTCCATCTCAAAATTCCCAAAGTGTAGCATCCAGTTCTACTCAAGTTGACTTTGATGACATGGATGATGACGAGTTTGCTCTCTATGTGAAAAACTACACCAAGTTCAGAAAGAACAGAGCTCAATTTCAATCAGGCGGCCCTACAAAGTTTGTTCCTCCAACCAGATTCAACAAAGCAGCTGATGCTAAGAAAAGGGATGATCTTGTTTGTTACAACTGCAGACAACCAGGTCATTTTGCCTCCAGTTGTCCCAAACCGCGCTATGAAGCCGCTCCTGCCAAGAAACCGTTCAACAAGAAGATTTTCAAGAGAAGAGGAATGGTTACTGAACAAGGAGAACAACCATTAACATAGATGGGTTCTGATACAGATGATAGTGATGAAGATGAAGGAGTTGCAAATCTTTGCCTAATGGGATTTGAAGAAAAAGTTGAAATTGACGAAAGCCTTCCACTGCCACTCCATCAAATGAAGTCAGTTTCACCAAGAACTCCTGAAGCTAAACAAGACAAAACTCCTACTTCACCAAACTACTCTCCTGAGGATCAAACCGAACAAAGCCATGATGACCAGGTACTTGAACGTGCTAATATTATTTGTCAACAACACACTGTGCTTAAAAAGGCATATCAATTAATGGCTGCGGAACTTGAATATTCCCAAAAAGAGTGCAAGTCCCATAAGGAGGAGATTGAAAAACTCAAGCTCCAAATTGTTGGGATAGCTTCTATTGTGGAAGAAAACCGCTACCTTAAGGACAGAACCGAGGTACTTCTCACCCGATCCATGATCTTACTGCACAAAGGGATGAACTTCAAAAAGTGACCGATGTGTGGACTAAGTCTGGTGTCACCATGGAACAAATCGTCAATTCAAAAATTCTCTCTAAGGAGAAAAGTGGATTAGGATTTAAAACTGATGATGGGTGTAAGTGTCCTTGTCTCTGTGCTGAAGGTGGTGTGAAACCAACTGAACAAACCAAAGAAATTCCTAAGGTGAATCATGCTGGTAAAAAGGGCTCAACACAAGAAATTAAAAAGCAAAATTATTTCTATGAGTATCCTAAAAACCAGACTGGGAGAGATCCAAAGTGGAAAGAGAAATCCACAGCGGCTGAGGCAACCAAAGAAGTATTGAGTGATGAAACCGCTTCCAGTCGGTTTAAGGAATATCCTGTTATATTTCCTAAAGCCGCACCTAAGAGGAAGGTTGAGCTCAAGAAGGTTAACTTTGTTAAAGCCAAAACCGCTGACCCAGTAAAACATGAGAAACCAAAGGTCAGTAATGGGTTTGTAAAACCGAAACCACAACCTGGCTTAATTCATTGTTCTATTTGTGCTGATTTTGGTCATAGTGCTGGTCATTGTCTTTTAAGATTCACACCTAATGCCAAGGGACGTAAAAATCCTAAGGTCAAACAGGTGTGTGTCCCAAAAAGCTGCTAACCCTAGGACCCAAGGAATAAGGGGGACCAAAACCTTTCATGTTTATTTTTCAGATTTCATGTTTTATGGCTGGAACCGCTAAGAAGAAGAAGGATCTCTGGTATTTGGATAGTGGATGCTCACGACACATGACTGGAGATTCCGAACTACTCTGCAGTTTCATCCAAATGAAAGGTCCCCCAGTAGTGTTTGGTAACAACAAGAAAGGAGAAACAGTAGGATATGGAGCAATCAAATGAGGAAAGGTGACTATTGAAAATGTGTCACTAGTAGAAGGACTCAAGCACAACCTTCTCTCCATATCTCAGTTTTGTGACAAAGGAATGAACTGCATCTTCACCTCAACTAGTTGTTATATCAAAGATGCTTCCTCTGGAGTCACTCTACTGACTGGAAACAGAACAGGTGATGTTTATATGATAGATTTAAGAAATATTGTTTCTATTGCTGACCTCTGTTTTGTAGCCAAAAATATAAGTGAAGCAGCTGGTTATGGCATAAGCGGCTCAGCCACTTGAACTTCAAGTATCTAGCAAAACTGCACAGGGATGGTCTAGTAAAAGGACTACCCAAAGTGGCTGACCATCATGATGAAAAGTGTAAAGTATGCCAGCTTGGAAAGCAGCCCAAACAGTCATTTCCTAGTAAAACCGCACCTTCAACGAACCGCTGTTTGCAACTGCTGCACATAGATTTGTTTGGACCTGTCCCAACCGCCAGTATAGCAGGAAACCGCTATACACTTGTGGTGATTGATGATTATTCAAGATATACATGGGTGGAAATGATGGCCTCTAAAGATGATACTTATGGCATCGTAACCGCTCTCTTTAGACAGCTCCAAACTCAGAAATTGGATGACATTGTTGCCGTGCGTTCAGATAATGGAACCGAATTTACAAACAATGGTGTTGCCCAATATTGTGATGATCATGGAATTGATCATAATTTCTCTGCCGCTGGAGTTCCATAACATAATGGAGTAGTGGAAAGAAAGAACAGGACTTTGATTGAAGACGGGAAGACTATGATTGCAGAAGCCAAGCTTCCTAAGTACTTCTGGGCCGAAGCTGTCAATACCGCATGTTTCACCCAGAACCGCTCCCTCATCATCAAAGTTCACAACAAGACTCCTTATGAACTGTGGAGAGGCAGATCACCCAACATTGCCTTCTTCAAGATATTTGGATGCAAGTGCTACATCTTGTACAATGGCAAAGAGCATCGAGGTAAATTTGATGCTAAGGCCGATGAAGGTATTTTTGTTGGTTATTCTAAACACTCCAAAGCTTTTCGTTGTTTCAATAAGACATCTTTAAAAATTGTAGAGTCAGTCCATGTTACATTTGATGAACATGCTCTCCTTGACACATATGGCTCTAAATGTTGCTAATGATTTTAGTGATTTTGAGACAGGCACTAGACATAGAGCAACTGACAACCATCCTACTGAAACCGCTACATCCAGTTCTTCAGCCGCACCTACTCAAACCGCTGATGGTGTAACTGTTGAACCGCTGTCTTCTGATCCTATTCAAACTGTTGAACCAGTTCCAAATCTAACCTTCAATGAAGATTTCAATGATTATCAAGATGACCCTCCACTGGAAAATCTTCAAGAAATAGTGGTTCAAGACAACCTCCTTCCTGAAATTAATGAGCATAGAGACCATCCAACTGCCAACGTTATTTGTCCTATCAGTACTGGTGTCTAAACCAGAGGGAGTTTGACTCACATAGATGATCACAGTTTGTTCTCAACTGCTCTGTTGTCTCAGATGGAACCGAAGAAGGTAGATGAAGCTCTAACTGATCCAAGTTGGGTAGCTGCAATGCAAGAAGACCTAAATCAGTTTGAAAGATGCAGAGTTTGGACCCTAGTTCCAAGACCCAATGATCATACAGTAATTGGAACAAAATGGGTGTACAGAAACAAGATGGATGAGAATGGTACAATAACAAGAAACAAAGCTAGGTTGGTTGCTCAAGGCTATAGGCAAGAAGAAGGCATAAACTATGATGAAACATTTTCCCCTATTGCCAGACTTGAAGCCATAAGATTGTTCCTGGCCTATGCATCCTTCAAGAAATTCAAGTTATATCAAATGGATGTGAAGAGTGCATTTCTGAATGGTGAACTACAAGAAGAAGTCTATGTAGCCCAACCGCCAGGATTTGAAGACAACAAATTTCCAAATCATGTCTTCAAACTCAAGAAAGCATTGTATGGACTCAAACAAGCTCCAAGAGCATGGTATGACACTCTATCTAAATTTCTTATTGAACAAGGTTTCTCTCGAGGTAAAATTGATACAACTCTATTTATAGCTAAACACAAAAGTCATTCATTATTAGTTCAAATATATGTTGATGATATTATTTTCGGTTCTACTAATGAAACTATGTGTGTTAAGTTTGAGAAGCTAATGAAGAGTAAATTTGAAATGAGTATGATGGGAGAATTGACATTCTTTCTTGGACTCCAAGTCAAGCAATGCCATGATGGGATCTTTATCAACCAAGCCAAATACACTAAAGATTTGATAAAGAAGTTCGGGCTTGAAACCACTAAACCAGTTGATACCCCAATGCCTAAGGCCTGCAGTTTGGATCGAGATGAACATGGTAAGAAAGTTGATCAAACTCTCTACCGAGGTATGATTGGCTCTCTACTTTACTTAACTGCTAGTAGGCCATATATCATGTTTAGTGTTTGTGTTTGTGCTAGATTTCAAGCTGATCCTAGAGAATCTCATCTTATTGCTGTTAAACGTATTATTAGATATTTATGTGGATCTGTTAACCTTGGACTTTGGTACTCCAAAGAATCTTCATTTGATCTATTAGGTTATTCAAATGCTGACATTACAGCATGTAAGATAAGCAGAAAGAACACAAGTGGTACTTGTCAGTTCCTTGGAACGAGGCTTGTGTCATGGTCCAGCAAGAAACAAGCGTCGGTTTCAGTCTGAACCGCTGAAGCTGAATATATAGCGGCTGGAAGCTGTTGCTCTCAAATTCTCCGGATGAAACAACAGTTGGAGGACTACGGGATATTTGAACAAAACTGCCCTATCTACTGTGATTGCACTGCTGCAATATCGATCTCCAGCAATCCAGTTCAGCAATCAAAAACCAAGCACATCGACATAAGATATCATTTCCTCAAAGACCATGTTGAAAAGAAAAACATTTTTCTAGCAAAGGTGGGAACAGATGATCAAATTGCTGACATCCTTACCAAACCGCTTGAAAATTCCAGGTTCTATCATTTACGAGGAGAAATGGGTATGTTAGAACTAACTTAAGATATCATATCTATATATATTATTTCTAACATTTTTTTGTTTAAGTATTTTGGCTATGCTTAGAAAAGTCATCTAGTGTGCGGTTCTGTCATCATTGAAACCGCATCAATAAATGGTTCGGTACAAGATACTCCATCAAACTGACGAGTCAAAATAAATGAAATCGGTTCTTTCAAAACCGACAAGAAAGCAAAGTCATTCGGTTTAAACATATAAACCGCCATCAGATTAGAGAGACATCAGTTTCATGAAAAACCGCTGAAGACGTAAGGTAAGTCGGTTTGCTCAATCAAACTGCTCAGGTATGAAATTGCATTTCAGTCCCTACTTTATGTCATATCAATTATAAGGACCTTTTTGCAATTTTCTCTGCCGCATTAAATTCTATGTGACGTGGGACACCATCTGGAGACCATCGTGCGCCGTTCTCGTCGTTCCATTACCAGAGGAACAGTTATTTGAGTATAAAAGATAAAGTTTATTTCTTTTTACCTCTTTACCTTCTTCATCATTCATCTCTCTCTTCTGCAACCTCTGGTTTCTACCTCCAATATTTCCCATACTCTTTTCAAAATTTAAATGGCACCTAAGAAATCATCCGACCCTTCTGCTCCATCTACATCTAAAACATCCAAAGGCGATATGGTATGATTTCTTGAAACCTTCTCTCTAGCATTTCATCATTTTCCGCCATTGTTGCTCGTAAAAGCTTGTTCATATTCAATTTTTTTTTTCGTTCAATTTTTGGTTGATTATGCTTACATTTGTTCATATATGCTGGGTTTGATGTTTATTTCATGTCTTTTGTTCAAATTTTGAAAATTTTTTATTTTTGGGTTTTCGGGTGTTCTTTCGTATTTCTTTTGATACTATGTTCTGGGTTTATTATTTGAACTTGTTCTTTTAGAACTTTGTTAGTATCTGCTATTTTCAAGTCTTTTGGTATACTTTTTTCATGTTTTGGTTAAGTTTTTGCTTTGCATGTTTATCCCCTGTTCATCATGTTCTTCATGCATTCAAATTCTTTTTCAAATTCTTTTCATGTCTAGTTTTGGGTGTTTACCATTTTACCCCTGTTTTGCTTCAACCGCCTATTTCATTGTTAGAATTCCTTGTAGCAGTTTGAATGCTTGGTTTATCAAACTGCTTGCACCAATCTCTTACTAACTTTGATTATTTTTAGGATGAATCCAACTTTGTACCTGTATCTCAAATCATTAAAACCGAATTCGAAGCTGATGCAGTTGGAAGAAAACTGCTTGCCCTACATGAATCATCAAAATTGCTGCCTCTATTTCAGTTGGATGAACCGAAGTTTGACAAAAAAGCTTTGTGCAGAATTCTTTGACAATGGGATTGTCTGTGTGGTACCTCTATTGAATGGTAAAGGTGAAGAAATCAGAGATTTAGAGTCTGGGAAGTGAAGACTGAAAATGCCATCAAGTCCACTGTCAGGACAAAGGATGTAGTTTTATCTGCTTCAAAAGTGGCTATTCTGGCTGGTTTAGAAAACTCCGGAATTCTTTCCATCAAACCAGAGTTAGTCAGCCGAACTACTGAGGAGCTCTTAGGGGTTTTTGTCTTCAACACTAAGTCCACCCCCAAGAAGGAGTTTGGAGAAATTATGGCAATGTTGTGTGATTTAGTAGATACTGGAGTGATGTACAAGAATGGAAATCACAACAATTTCACTTCTGAGCAGTACAACTACTGCGTGGCTATCTACAAAGGGAAGAAGCTGCACTAGCCAAGGATCATCATGCAAGAAATGATCAATGCCCTCAGCCGCCATACTTCTGCCAAAGCCGCTGGAAAAACAAAGATCAGAACTCACTGCAGACTCTTAACAAAGTTCCTTCATCAGGATTCTGTGATCTTTAAGGCTTCTGTGGCAAACGAAGCTGAGTGGGTGCAACCGAATGAGAAGACCTTGTTTGGTGCTTCAAAGCTTGATGCTTTCAGAACCGGGTTTGGATGGCGGTTTTCACAAGCGGTATGGAATGCTGATCCTCTGCCTGAAGAACAGAGAGGACCTTATCCTGAGGCTCGGCTCAATAAGTCAGGCAAACCTTATGCCGGTGCCATAGCAGATCAAGCCGCAGCTACAAGATCTAGAGAAGCTGCTCAAACTGCCACCTTGAATAGGCTAGGAGTTAGCCTGGATGGAACTGAGGCTCCAGTTGAGAGGGAGTCTGCGGTTGAGGGGGAGCCTGCAATCCCTGCGGCTCAACCCAGGGAAACCGCGGCTCCAAGAAAGAAGAAAGCCAAAGTTACTGACTTTTCCAAACCCTCATCCAATCTTCCTCCAAAACCATCCTTACCAAAATCCTTCCTTATTCTATCCAATCCCTCTTCTGAACCGCTTCCACCTTCATCTAAACCTATTCCCTTCACGAAATCAACTCCTCCTACCTCATCTAAACCCCAGATAAAACCCCTTTCCCTAATCAAGCCAAATGTTGAAAAATCCATGAATTTTGCACAAGATGTGAATCTCTTGAGAAAACTGAAAGCCACCACCTCTGAACCCAAACCTATCTCACCTCCAAAATCCCCTCTCAAACTGCCAACTGTTTAATTCACTGAAGAACAGTTACAGCTAATCTTTTCTACCCTTCCCAACCTCAAACCCTCCACTCAAACCGAGCCTGAACAGACTGACATGTCTGAGGCCGCGGTTCAGCCTGATCAAACTGCGGAACAGTTTGTGGCTGAGGTTATTGTGGATGTAGATGAGCCTGAGCAGACCGAAGTGTCTAAGGCTGAGGTTCTAGTTGAACAAACCGAGGTATCTACAAGTGCGGTTCAGCCTGAGCAAACCGATGAGTTTGAGGCTGCAGTATTGCCTGAGCAGACTGATGTTTCTGAGGCAGTTCAAGATGAACCTGAGCAAGATGATGAAAATCTTGAGGTTCAACCGCTGAAGAAGAAGAGAAGATTAATCAAGAAATATGATTTTGTGGAGCACTGGCAATCAAGGTCACCTGGTGCAGTGGACTTCACTGAAGCTCATGACAAGAAGGATCACTCACCCATTGAAGGCCCATTTGCAAAGGAATTGAGAGAAAGAGCTGAACTGAGAAAGGACGGAATAGACCCCATGATGGTTGAAACCGCTCCTCCTTCATTGAAACGAAAGCTAGAGTTTGACTCACCAGAGCACACTCCTTCACCTTCTGGATCCCCTACACTGCCTTTTGCTCCATCAGTTCCACAGTCGGCTCAACCGCAACTGATCAATATCTCTGCCCCTTCGGTTTTGCCTGATTTCAAAGTTGCAGTTAGGACTCCCAAACCGTGTGGTTTGAAAAGGAAGTGTGCACAGGACATCGCGGCTTACCTAAAGAGGTTTAGAGCAACTACTTCCAAAGCCAACTGCCATGGAGCCATCATCAGAGCCGCCAACAAGCATGAAGAGCAACGGCTCAAGTCTGGTCGTCCAAATCCTTTTGCAATCTTTCCAGCCGATGAGTCTCAGGCTGCTTCAGATCAACTCATTGCTTCAACTCTTGATCAAATTATTGAAGATCTGGCAGTTGAGTTCATCTTTTCTCTCTACTCTCAATTTTTCTTTAGGATAAACTGCATTGTCTTTCCTTATCTTTATAGATGGCAGTTCTCTCCTTATACTTCCATTCCTCTCTCTAATACTGTCGCGACCCCGACCCCGCGGGCTCGGAGTGCGCGAGCTGGACGTCGACTTAAACAATAAACTCTAAAATAATGAAGATAAAACTTTTCCTTTTATACCAAAAGATAATAACACAAGGTTTAGAAAATCCAAGTTTAAGAACATCATAAAACAACTAGCGTAAGCTCCACAAGCTCACACCCAAAATACAAAATATTACAAATCTTAATGACGTCATTGTTGGTAAAACTATCCCCAAAAGGTTATACATTTAAATAATGCAAACCGATCAATAACAACCTGCCCAAAATCTCAATCCACTCGACGTCCTCCTCGATCCGCGAATCCTAATCCTTTCCTCCTGGGGGGTTAAGGAAAAACAAAGATAAAAGAAAGGGGGGGGGTGAGCCAAGGTTTCCCAACAGATAGAACCAAATAAAGGTCGCTGCGCAGCTTCAATAATCAACCCGATCAACATCTTCATAGTCGCATAAAAGCTGAAGAGAAAACCCCCGGTACCGGAACCAATAACCAATAATAGCAAGGGAATATGACACAAAGTCATAACCCAAACCAAACAGCTAGAATGCTCACAAAGGAGCTATCTCATCTCACATCCAAGGCCAATCTGGAGGAGGGTAATAATGGGGGAAAACAATGGTCAAGAATTATAATGGACTCAGATCATTGCCATTATAATCTTTCGCATCGCCCGAAACACACAAATACCAGCTGGACTTTCAAGTAAAGGCTAAGTAATAAAATACTAGCACGATAAACAACTAATGATTCCAAAGTAGGGAACCATTCCAAATAAGTCACCACAAAGGTAAACCAATCCAAACAACACATCAAAGGTGCGCAAACAATCCAAAACAATACTCAATTAAATCCCATAACATATTTGTTCACAGAGGAACCATTTTCCACATTAAAGTGTTCCTCATTTCCAAACAATAACCAAATTGATTCCACAACTAAATTGTTCACAAAGGAACCAAACCCAGACATTAAAGTAACCCATAATGATCATTTTTAAGTCTACTAAAGTAGTACCCAAAATCTAGGCTAAGATTGCATCCTAGTCTTATACCAACAAAAAGGGAGTTCTTGGACACAACGGACCGATTATAAACGTTTTGTTATAGAATACCTACCAAAGGCTCATCACAATCTGAACCTGAATCCCGACCAAATAAACCACCTCATCTCGAAGTAGTCTAAAAGGGCTTTAAAACGATAGTTTACTCGATTAAAACAGAGTTCGGAAGAAGAAGTTATGGCCTTCAAAAGATTGGACAAGAAAACAATGATTTTCACAGAAGGTAGAGGGGTGCGCGCGCCTCCCACCAATAGGGTGCGCGCGCCTCCCTGAATTAGTTAGGAATGCGCCACAAATTGGAAGAAGGGTGCGCGTGCTTCATCACCAAGGGGTGCGCGCGCCTCCTGAGTTCAGAAGGAAAAACATCAGCATGGAGATGGAGGGTGCGCGCGCCTCCAAGAAAAGGGTGCGTGCGCCTCCCTTCTACAGTTGGAAAATCAAGGTTGGAGGAGAGGAGGGTGCGCGCGCCTCATACGCAGGGGATGCGCGCGCCTCCAAGGAAATTCAGCAAACCCAGATCTTCTTCCTGGGTTCTTCAACCCGAAAATAAACACCAAAATCACCATTTCACCCCAAATTAACTCCAACACTCCCAACTAATTTACCCAAGTGCCAAAACAACTTCTAAGCTTAAAATAACTCCTCTAGCAACATTTAAACAACCCAAACCAAAGAATGATTCAAATACCCAAATTTTCACAAAAATATGAATAAATTGCAAATAGGTTCCAAATCAACCAACGAAGCCATATATATCAACTAGAGCATCAATGCAGTTAATGATGAACATTTTTAACATAAATAGGGGAAAAGTAACTTACCCGGATTTTCTCAAAGTTGACGGAATTCGAATATTCTTAGCCCTCTACGATCCTATCGACGATCTAAACATGATTCAAGTTATGAGAAATGAGAGATAATGAGGGGAAGATAGGTAGAATGTAGAGAGAAGAAAGAGAAGAAAAAAGTTACCCAAAATGGAGAGAGAGAGAGAGGGAGAGTTTCTGGGAGAGTGAGAGAAGTGAGGTGAGGGTGAAAGAGTGAGGGAGGTGAGGGAGGGAGTAGGGAGAATTATTTGAAACATTACACTTAGACCCCTCCCCTACTACTACCCTTTACCAATAAACTCCCCACTAACAATTAAGACTCAACACTTCTACACTAGCACAAATGGCCCAAATAAAATGCTAGGCATAAATATTATGAAACATAAATTGCACACATAATTATTTTTAATAAACAATAATTTAAATACATAATTAAGCAAATAAATAAATAATAATTATTTATTACTAATAAAATAGAGCCTAGTTTTCGGGTCGTGACATTCACTCCCCCTTAAAGAAAATTCGTCCCGAATTTTAAATTACTTACCCGAAAGACCAAATAGGTACGGATACGATAGTTCCGCCATTTCTCAAATTCCTCAATTGTCCAATCTAACCCACTACATGGTAACCTTAAATAAAGCTTACGATAACACTACCTCTCGAACCGAATCATTCCATCATTATCTTCATTACTAATCAAAATCCGTACTCAAAATCGAAGAACCCAAATTATTTCCACACATAATTCTCGAGATATCTCAAGCTCGCCTTATTCATAACCTCAACTACACCGCAAAGGTACTTCCATTTGTAAATCGCATACTCAGTATTATTCCCCAGAAATTCAAAACATTACCATCTCGAGCTTAATTAGCTTTTAAAATATGAAAAGCTAAAGAAATTTTCCATCCCCATAATATTCACCAAAGGCTATATCTCTAAGGATTCCCATTATAGTGCTCTCGCTCTAGGTAGCACCTTAAACTAGAGGTGTAATATAAACCCAAAATTTTAATACAAAATGTTCACTTAAATCTACGCCATAATATCATCGTCATAACACTCCAATCCTTGAAAGCCTAAAATAATTACGAATACTCAATAGTCCGAAAATGATCGAAATTTTATCTTCAAGAGATTTCCTCTAACTCCCTTTTTAGTTAATAATCTGTGCTCATATACCCAAGGAAATCAACAAATCTCAAATCCTCAATAGCTAACCCAAGTTAGTCTTTCACGCATAAATTTATTAACCTAATGATACTTAGGCTCAATAGTACTACCATCATAATAAACCAATTAGCTAGCAACGTTCCAAATGACCCAATACCAAATCATGATATTCCTTAATTATGCCCAAGTATTGATACTCCACTTCCTTCACATACCCTTGATCCAATTCGGGAAACGCCACCAAGAAGGGATTTAGAACCATAGAACCACTATCTAACCAAAATTTCAAAATGCCTTTAACATAGATCGAGAAATTATTATTCTCCCAAAATGTACTTAGTCCATTCTAACTTAACACGCTTACCACCATTAATGATCATAACTCCTACAACAAACTCATCATCCATAACAAATCGTACACCTCTCCATACTAATCCATTCCGATGCATTCACGGAGATGTACTAAAAGTGACCAAAATTTTCCTTAAGAGATCCTCATTGAATCCTCAACTCCTATAACCCAACCGATACAATATGGATATTGATCTAAATATTAGCATTACAACCTTGTACCATAACAACCCAATTTAACCCAAGCTCCTCCTCAAATACTAGGTACTGTTCAGAAGAAAATAGAAATCTTACAAATGATACATACACCCAACAATTCGGTATAGACATCCCATTGACACCTACCTAAGTCATATATTCAAATCCCATCTAAGAAAAGATGAGTATAATTCTACCCAAAGGAACGGTCTCAAACAATTTTAAGAAATCAGGAATGGAGAATATAACAATCTTCCTACAACCATCGACTAAAGCAAGAGTAACATCAAAATCTTGTAATAGCAACAGGGCTAATTTAGCAGGTAAAACATAAACATACTTATGCACATCATAAACACATAAGACTTCATCGGATACCCTACGCTCCTCCATAGGAGTAGACACTGACAACACATAAGTCAAAGACTCAAGAGAAATAAATGCAACTAAATGCACATAAACATGAGAATGAGATGATCCTAAAATGCGCGCGCTCGCTCTCTCAACGCAAAATAATACCTCCTGAAACTGATGAGTCACCCGCTGAGTGCTGATTGATTGCAAATACTCTACCCGAAACCTTGGGCTTCCCCGAAGCATCCCTCTTCTGACCCTGAGGTATTCCAGTTCCTGTCCCCGATGACTAAACTCTAAACCTCGGACAATCTTTAACGAAGTGTCCCAACTGACCACACTTCACACATTTTCCCTGCTTCTTCCAACACTTGTCTTCTGAGTGTCCTTTCCTCTGACAGTAGCTGCAGAATTTCCCATTTCGTGTCCCCTTATTAGAACCTTGATTTCCTACTGTTGGTTGCCCTTGAAGTTGCCTTCTGAATCGAGTTTGCACTCCAGAATTACCTCTGTTATCCGAATATTGCTGGGGTTGAGCCCTGTTTTTCCCTCCTTGTTTTCCCGGGTTAACCATCTCAGTCTTCCTCTTGTGTCCCCCGATGTCTTGCTCTATCAAATATGCACGGTCCACCGCATCCTGAAAAGGTTGAATTCTTTGGGCTAAAAGTTGAGTCCTAATAGCTGTCTTCAAACCCCTGATCAATCTCATCGCTTTCTGCTCCTCGGTCCGCACAAGGTAGTCACAACACCTGGCTAATTCTGTGAACTTAGCCGAGTACTGTGCTGCTGACATCATGCGTTGCTCCAAGCTGAGGAACTCGATCTCTTTCCGGTTTTGATTCACTAGAGAGATAAAATGATCCTTGAATTTCCTCACGAACCACTCCCAAGGATATGGTACAAGAGTCGCATCCCAACTGGTCTTCAGTGCCTTCCACCAATGTTCCGCAGCCCCCACGAGCTTATAAGCTGAAAACAGAACCCTATCCTCATCAGTGCAACCAAAGACATCGTAGATTTTCTCCATCGATTCTATCCATAGCTCGGCCTTCTTCACATCAGGCTCACCGTCGTACTCACTTGGTTTCAACTTCAAGAACTGCTCCAACCCATATCGCGGAGGTGCTACATGTTCTTCTCTCGGCCCTTGGTCATGAATTTCTTTCACGGCCGCTTCAAACCTGCCCTGAAACACTGCACGGTTTTCTTCCCGTAGACCATTAAGATTCTGAGTCCCACTGATGTCTTCACCAGCTCTTCTTCTAGCCATTGCAAACAAATACCTGCATAAAATACTCGTCGTTACTCACTCCGAACCCATCTACCCTCCTAGGTCATTCTAGTCCACCTATACTTATACATAGAGCTAAACCATAGCTCTGATACCAACTGTCGCGACCCCGACCCCGCGGGCCCGGAGTGCGCGAGCTGGACGTCGACTTAAACAATAAACTCTAAAATAATTAAGATAAAACTTTTCCTTTTATACCAAAAGATAATAACACAAGGTTTAAAAAATCCAAGTTTAACAACATCATAAAACAACTAGTGTAAGCTCCACAAGCTCACACCCAAAATACAAAATATTACAAATCTTAATGACGTCATTGTTGGTAAAACTATCCCCAAAAGGTTATACATTTAAATAATGCAAACCGATCAATAACAACTTGCCCAAAATCTCAATCCACTCGACGTCCTCCTCGATCCGCGAATCCTAATCCTTTCCTCCTGGGGGGGGGTTAAGGAAAAACAAAGATAAAAGAAAGGGGGGGTGAGATAAATCTCAATAAGTTACTAATGCAACTACATGACATGCTATTATGCAACATGCGATAATAATAGCTTCTAACAATAGAAAAATCTCATATACCACATAGCACACAGCACACAACAGATAACAAACAGCAGCGGAAATAAACAATTCACATGGATACTGAGCCAAGGTTTCCCAACAGATAGAACCAAATAAAGGTCGCTGCGCAGCTTCAATAATCAACCCGATCAACATCTTCATAGTCGCATAAAAGCTGAAGAGAAAACCCCGGTACTGGAACCAATAACCAATAATAGCAAGGGAATATGACACAAAGTCATAACCCAAACCAAACAACTAGAATGCTCACAAAGGAGCTAGCTCATCTCACATCCAAGGCCAATCTGGAGGAGGGTAATAATGGGGCAAAACAATAGTCAAGAATTATAATGGACTCAGCTCATTGCCATTATAATCTTTCGCATCGCCCGAAACACACAAATACCAGCTGGACTTTCAAGTAAAGGCTAAGTAATAAAATACTAGCACGATAAACAACTAATGATTCCAAAGTAGGGAACCGTTCCAAATAAGTCACCACAAAGGTAAACCAATCCAAACAACACATCAAAGGTGCGCAAACAATCCAAAACAATACTCAATTAAATCCCATAACATATTTGTTCACAGAGGAACCATTTTCCACATTAATGTGTTCCTCATTTCCAAACAATAACCAAATTGATTCCACAACTAAATTGTTCACAAAGGAACCAAACCCAGACATTAAAGTAACCCATAATGATCATTTTTAAGTCTACTAAAGTAGTACCCAAAATCTAGGCTAAGATTGTATCCTAGTCTTATACCAACAAAAAGGGAGTTCTTGGACACAACGGACCGATCATAAACGTTTTGTTATAGAATACCTACCAAAGGCTCATCACAATCTGAACCTGAATCCCCACCAAATAAACCACCTCATCTCAAAGTACTCTAAAAGGTCTTTAAAACGATAGTTTACTCGATTAAAACGGGGTTCGGAAGAAGAAGTTATGGCCTTCAAAAGATTGGAGAAACATCAGCATGACATGCTATTATGCAACATGCGATAATAATAGCTTCTAACAAAAGCTAGAGTTTGACTCACCAGATCACACTCCTTCACCTTCTGGATCCCCTACACTGCCTTTTGCTCCATCAGTTCCACAGTCGGCTCAACCGCAACTGATCAATATCTCTGCCCCTTCGGTTTTGCCTGAGTTCAAAGTTGCAGTTAGGACTCCCAAACCGTGTGGTTTGAAAAGGAAGTGTGCACAGGACATCGCGGCTTACCTAAAGAGGTTTAGAGCAACTACTTCCAAAGCCAACCGCCATGGAGCCATCATCAGAGCCACCAACAAGCATGAAGAGCAACGGCTCAAGTCTGGTCGTCCAAATCCTTTTGCAATCTTTCCAGCCGATGAGTCTCAGGCTGCTTCAGATCAACTCATTGCTTCAACTCTTGATCAAATTATTGAATATCTGGCAGTTGAGTTCATCTTTTCTCTCTACTCTCAATTTTTCTTTAGGATAAACTGCATTGTCTTTCCTTATCTTTATAGATGGCAGTTCTCTCCTTATACTTCCATTCCTCTCTCTAATACTGTCGCGACCCCGACCCCGCGGGCTCGGAGTGCGCGAGCTGGACGTCGACTTAAACAATAAACTCTCAGATAATGAAGATAAAACTTTTCCTTTTATACCAAAAGATAATAACACAAGGTTTAGAAAATCCAAGTTTAACAACATCATAAAACAACTAGCGTAAGCTCCACAAGCTCACACCCAAAATACAAAATATTACAAATCTTAATTACGTCATTGTTGGTAAAACTATCCCCAAAAGGTTATACATTTAAATAATGCAAACCGATCAATAACAACCTGCCCAAAATCTCAATCCACTCGACGTCCTCCTCGATCCGCGAATCCTAATCCTTTCCTCCTGGGGGGGGGTTAAGGAAAAACAAAGATAAAAGAAAGGTGGGGGTGAGATAAATCTCAATAAGTTACTAATGCAACTACATGACATGCTATTATGCAACATGCGATAATAATAGCTTCTAACAATAGAAAAATCTCATATAGCACATAGCACACAGCACACAACAGATAACAAACAGAAGCGGAAATAAACAATTCACATGGATACTGAGCCAAGGTTTCCCAACAGATAGAACCAAATAAAGGTCGCTGCGCAGCTTCAATAATCAACCCGATCAACATCTTCATAGTCGCATAAAAGCTGAAGAGAAAACCCCGGTACCGGAACCAATAACCAATAATAGCAAGGGAATATGACACAAAGTCATAACCCAAACCAAACAGCTAGAATGCTCACAAAGGAGCTAGCTCATCTCACATCCAAGGCCAATCTGGAGGAGGGTAATAATGGGGCAAAACAATGGTCAAGAATTATAATGGACTCAGCTCATTGCCATTATAATCTTTCGCATCGCCCGAAACACACAAATACCAGCTGGACTTTCAAGTAAATGCTAAGTAATAAAATACTAGCACGATAAACAACTAATGATTCCAAAGTAGGGAACCATTCCAAATAAGTCACCACAAAGGTAAACCAATCCAAACAACACATCAAAGGTGCGCAAACAATCCAAAACAATACTCAATTAAATCCCATAACATATTTGTTCACAGAGGAACCATTTTCCACATTAAAGTGTTCCTCATTTCCAAACAATAACCAAATTGATTCCACAACTAAATTGTTCACAAAGGAACCAAACCCAGACATTAAAGTAACCCATAATGATCATTTTTAAGTCTACTAAAGTAGTACCCAAAATCTAGGCTAAGATTGTATCCTAGTCTTATACCAACAAAAAGGGAGTTCTTGGACACAACGGACCGATCATAAACGTTTTGTTATAGAATACCTACCAAAGGCTCATCACAATCTGAACCTGAATCCCCACCAAATAAACCACCTCATCTCGAAGTACTCTAAAAGGGCTTTAAAACGATAGTTTACTCGATTAAAACGGAGTTTGGAAGAAGAAGTTATGGCCTTCAAAAGATTGGACAAGAAAACAATGATTTTCACAGAAGGTAGAGGGGTGCGCGCGCCTCCCACCAATAGGGTGCGCGCGCCTCCCTGAATCAGTTAAGAATGCGCCACAAATGGGAAGAAGGGTGCGCGCGCTTCATCACCAAGGGGTGCGCGCGCCTCCTGAGTTCAGAAGGAGAAACATCAGCATGGAGATGGAGGGTGCGCGCGCCTCCAAGAAAAGGGTGCGTGCGCCTCCCTTCTACAGTTGGAAAATCAAGGTTGGAGGAGAGGAGGGTGAACGCGCCTCATACGCAGGGGATGCACTCGCCTCCAAGGAAATTCAGCTAACCCAGATCTTCTTCCTGGGTTCTTCAACCCGAAAATAAACCCCAAAATCACCATTTCACCCCAAATTAACACCAACACTCCCAACTATTTTACCCAAGTGCCAAAACAACTTCTAAGCTTAAAATAACTCCTCTAGCAACATTTAAACAACCCAAACCAAAGAATGATTCAAATACCCAAATTTTCACAAAAATATGAATAAATTGCAAATAGGTTCCAAATCAACCAACGAAGCCATATATATCAACTAGAGCATCAATGGAGTTAATGATGAACATTTTTAACATAAATAGGGGAAAAGTAACTTACCCGGATTTTCTCAAAGTTGACGGAATTCGAATATTCTTAGCCCTCTACGATCCTATCGACGATCTAAACATGATTCAAGTTATGAGAAATGGGAGATAATGAGGGGAAGATAGGTAGAATGTAGAGAGAAGAAAGAGAAGAAAAAACATACCCAAAATGGAGAGAGAGAGAGGGAGAGTTGCTGGGAGAGTGAGAGAAGTGAGGTGAGGGTGAAAGAGTGAGGGATGTGAGGGAGGGAGCAGGGAGAATTATTTGAAACATTACACTTAGACCCCTCCCCTACTACTACCCTTTACCAATAAACTCCCCACTAACAATTAAGACTCAACACTTCTACACTAGCACAAATAGCCCAAATAAAATGCTAGGCATAAATATTATGAAACATAAATTGCACACATAATTATTTTTAATAAACAATAATTTAAATACATAATTAAGCAAATAAATAAATAATAATTATTTATTACTAATAAAATAGAGCCTAGTTTTCGGGTCGTGACAAATACCCAACTTCTTTCCATTTCCCCTTCTCTTTCCTACACTTCATTTTATGTCATTCCTTTCCCTTCCTCCCATTTTGAAACTGATCCAGTAAAGATTCAATTTGTTCTGGATTCATTTTTTACCCAATCTGCATTTCTTTCCTCTCAGCCCTTCCTTGTTGATGCCATTAAGAGGGAGAATGCTATTGATCCTCGGATTGGGAGGATGGAATTCAAGATTGAAACCCTTCTGGAGAACTAGCTCAAATTAGAACATAAGCTTGAAACTCTGAATGAGCTGACTTCTCTCAGACTTGAAGCGGCCCAAGAAATGAATGAGGCTCTAGAGAAGAAGTTAGACCAACTAGCTGATCTAACGGTTTCATCATCTGACTACTTAGTTCATTATGCCAACGACCTGAAGAAGCTTTCTGAAAGAATCTTAGAGAAGGTAAATGAACCGACCCATCTTCGTCTTAAGTCAGCTGAATACGTGTTTGAAACCGCCAGCCTAGTTGAGCCTTCTGATGCTCAAACCGCAAATCAAGCCGCCGCCAGGGTTCCTGATAGAACTGACTAGAATTCTTTCTATCCTTTTGTAATCAGTTTTTTCCTTTCATTATTCTCCTTGTAATTTTGTAACTTCCAAAACCTTTAAAGGATTATAATGAAAATGAATGCATTGCATCCAATATTCCAAAACTTTGTTTATTCAAACTACTTGTTTGTGGAACATTGCATTTCTAAAAACTCATGCACTATTCATCATGAAAACATTATCTAAGTGTATGTGTTTTAAACATTCAGTTTAAACATGCATATCTGATTTTCACAAACATATCTCTTTATATGCATCTGAATGTATTTCATTTCTATCTGTCCTTCATTTCCTTTGTTTATTGATAGATTAGAAATCTATGATCTAGCATTGTGTGTGCATTTGACTTGGGACATGCAGTTTCAATACATATTCATTTGAGCATGTTTTTACCAAGTACAATGTTTGCTCTATAATAGTGTGGTAATGGCATCAATCAAATAGGGGGAGATTGTTAGGATTCATTGTTAGTACACCCACCTGATTTGATTGACCCATTCCACGTGTCTTTTTGTGTACTTTAGGTTTACATGTAATGAAGTTATACTTCAAATCTTAGACAAGTCCATTTCTAGATGTTTAGTAGTTAGGCTGAGTTATGATCGGTTTATCCTTAGCGGTTTAGTGTCCCTCAAGCCGCCGTCTTCAAACCACCAGCATGGTGCCTTAAGTCCTTCATCAAACCGCAGTTTATGTCTTTGATGAAACCGCACTTCAAGTTCATTCATGAAACCGCACATGCATTTGGTGGAACCGCCGACCAAGATATTGAAGAAGTTATTGCTGTCATTTACTCCTTGAAGACAAACATTCGCTTTTCAACCGTAAATGAATGACTGGTGACTTGTCCTTAAACTTCAAGTCATGTTTCAGTTATTCTTGGAATGTCGGTTTGTCTCGTATTTTGAAAAGTTACCGTTGTACTTTTCCAACAACTAAAAGGACAATGTCAGGTAGTGATCCAACAACTTCCTGCCACAAAGCAAAAGCAAAGGACGAAAGTGACAGGTCAACCAATGGGATTGTGACAACGCATAAAACTGCCATACAATGACTCACCTCTTTGTCCAATGGTCACTAATGCCTTCACTATAAATAGCCTTCATTTTTCAACAATGAAGGTTGCCGAGCTTCAAAGAGAATATCCCAAGTATTCAAGTTTGCTTTGATGATTGAAAACCCAGATATTCATATCTTCATCATCTCCTTAGCAAACCCAGAGTTCTTCATCAAAGCTTCAAGCCTTCAAATCATCACAACTCAGCCTTGCACAGAAAGTAATCACTTGCTCACCATCACTTAGATATTTTGAGCTCTTGATTTCTTTCCACACTACACACCCGGAGTATATTTTCTTATAGATTATATACCTCAAAAACACAGGTTGTTATAATAGCATTGTTAGGTTAGATTGTTTATTTAGAGTTTGGATTCGTTTGTAATCTTGTAAAAACTCCTCTAAATCAATACAAGTCTAGTAGCTATTAGAAAATCCTAGGCTAACCACCTAGGTAGAGGACGTAGTTCTTTCAAGAACGAACCTCTTCAAATTGTGTGTCTTTGATCTTTAATTTCTGTCTTGTCATTTACATTTCTGTTTATTAGCTTTATTTACTCTTATGTGAAATGACTTGATAAATGATTTGCATACTTCTGTGACACTTCAATTGTGCCTTGTCAGTTGCATCATTCCTTTTTCAACCATTTAAACCGCCCTACTCTTTATAATTCAGTTTGGCCATAACCGCAAAACTCCGCTGTGCATTTTATCTGAGCGGTTCTAGTGCTTTAAACCGCAATAGACCAAACTGATAAGTACTTGGTTGATTTTCAAGGGTATTTCGAAAAAGATTTTAAACCGCTATTCACCCCCCCCTCTAGCGGTTCTATACCCTTGTTTCCCTTTGGGACCAACACACCCAATGTTTACCCGAGTCTAAACTACCCTTTTTTCCCACCGCAGCAAGAATGAAGTGGAAAAGAGCACCGTGTCACCGCCTGGTTAGCACGGAGTCTGATAGTTCCCCAGTCACTACAACTTCTCCACTTCGGTACCTTGGAATGACCAGTTCAGAGGAAAGTAGTAGGGAGAGTGATTCCGCAGATAACCAAAACAGTCCAACCAAAGAAGAGTTTCTCCAAGCATTAGAGGCCTCCAGGGCTCGGGAAGAGATTACCAGGAAACGCCACGAAAAGGCACGGGATCAGTTTGTCGAGTCAATGGGACAGAAAGGTGTTAAGATTTTGTTTCAAACCGATGGGTCCTTCATTAAGGTTGCTGACCATGAGGAAACGTCGAAATCACCCAGCCTCCAAATCGCAACCAAACCCCGCCCCCTCAACCTTGCAAAAACACCAAATCCCCCATTCTCTATCTCAACATACCATCACTCAAAGCTTACCTCCCACTCAAAGCTCACCTCCCACTCCAAGCTTACCTCCTACTCAAGCTCCCTGCACTCCGCCTCACCCCGGATCCAACATTCCCTATTGGTTACCTCCCATAAATCCCCGAATACAATACACTCAAAATACCCATGTCTCACCATTCACACCGGCCATGCCTCAACCATCACTCCCACGATATCTCCCTAATTACACCCTTCCCGGTTCGAGATCGCCAACCGAATCCCAAGAACTCAGTCACCATACGTGGGTACTCGACCAACCATTGGATTCCATGATGACCCGTATCAGCTCTACAATCCAAGACCTTTCGGACCACAAGCTCCTTGCATGCCTCCAATGTATATTCCTGTGAGCAACCAAGGTTATGAGTACGCCTATGCCCCCGCGCCTCCACAGATTCCTCATGTTGCACCTCAGTCAGGTGGGTTATTGGGAAATAGAAAACAAATGGAATATGAGAAGACCCTTATCTCGAGCGACGGTAATTCTCATCACCACCACACTTCGGTCAAAGATAAAGGAAAATCCAAATGCCAACCCAAACCCCACTCCATAAGGTTTGAGGATTTCGGAATGCCCATAAGCAAGGTATTTGAGGGACTGGTTAAGCAAGGGCTCGCAAAGCCTCTTGTCAAATTCCAACCCAAAAAACCTGAGAGGTACCTCGATGTTAACAAAAGGTGTGCCTTCCACAATTGCCATGGGCACAATACCGACGAGTGCTGTGTTGTGAAACGTATCATTCTAGGTCTGATTGAGGATGGAAAACTTGAACGCCCCCATACCCCCGATACAGCCAATGACCCGAGTGTCAATATGCTTGAATTCGTGGAATCTAATCCCGTGACCTTCCCCGAGTTCAGAACTCCGGTGATTGATGTGAAGGAAAAATGGAGCGGTGTATGCCCCAAGAAAAATGAGCTCATGATTGATGAAGTGGTGTAGACACCCACCTTGGACCGCTCACCCCGATTGCACATTTGATTTTGTGTTTCTCCCCATTTTAAGTGTTTCTCGTTAGTTTCTGTCACTTCCGTTAAGTTCCTGACTGACTTCGTTAAGTCCAGGGACTAAACTGAATGACAGGGCTGACTTTCTAGTCCATTCGGTCAAAATTGCCTTCTCTGAGTCGCGCGCCTCCGACAGTAGGAGCCAGGTGCGCGCGCCTCCCGCCCCAAACCAGGAAGCGCGCGCCTCTGGGCGTCAGATACAGATTTCTGGCCAGGATTCCCTCCCTTGCTCAATTTACAGGATTTTGCCCGGGAAGGATTTCTTGGTGACTGATTTTTGCTACCAAAAACACCCCTCTTTCACCTATAAAAACCTCTCTTTACCTCCATTTTCAAGGACCGAAAATTGAAATTACAAAAACTATACCAAAATCACTTTCTAAAGGTTCTCCAAGGATTTCATCAAGCAATATTTGAAGGTCTTCAAATTGTAGGTAAAAGTCCATCTTTTCCTTTCTTTTCTACTTTATCTCCTCTCTCTCTTTTACTCTAATCAAATGTGCAATCACCCAAATCATTTTGGGACATGACTCTAATGATCACCTCATCTCATTGAGGTTGGTTAAGGAGTTATCTCCTATTCCAAACTCTATTTTAAACCCCCCTTTTTATGATTTAAAGAAGAAGAAGAACGTTATTATTCATGTAGATTTTGATCAAGCAAGACCAACTCTAGTTGGGCGAGATGGGTGTTTCGGTACTTCCCATCTCGTAATCTAACCCCCGAACCTCAAAACAAAGAATCTCTGTTTTCGTAATCAAACTTAGGCTACAATCAATAGGTTTTTCTTATGTTCCTCAAAACATAGGTGGCGACTCTAAAACAAGTTAGACATCCTAGGATAATTCACCGCTCTAGCCAAGTTGTGGTTCCCCGGGGTATCTACAGTGGCGACTCTGCTGGGGAGGTTAATTGAGGGTTAAACTTGCATTCTGATCGAAATCTACATCTTTTCTGGGCATTCTGATTCCTGATGGGGGAGGCGCGCGCGTCTGGCCTCTTAAGCCTAAGGCGCGCATCCCGCATCAAGAACCAGAATCGCCCACTTCTTCATATCCTTCATATTCTTCTTCTGTTATTCTGCACTAATCACTTCTGCAGGGGTTACAATATGAACATAGGACCAGGGCAATCCCCTGAGTCCAAAGTCTGACATTTTGACAGGTGTGCCCAGAAGCGCGCGCCTCCCATAAGCATTGTGCCATGCGCGCGCGTCCCACATCAGCACTCAGAGGCGCACGCTTCTAGGTTGATTCCCAGAACAAAGACAGGTTTCGGTGACTGAGCAGAACAGTGGGGTGTGGGCACAGTTGCCTGCATCAGAACAGAATTGAACCCTCGGACTGTTTTAATTTTGTGTTTTATTTACCGGCACACGGGTGATTCGGGAGTTGTAATTTTATGTGCTTATGTGTTTTGTGTGTTTTTCTTTCTTTCAAAAAAAAAAATATATAAAAAAATTTGTCACTTGCTAGACCTCACACTACATGCACATATTCCTATGAACTGCTCACTATCGAGTCGCACAAGTCCAACCCCAAACCCGTCGAGGCCCGTCCTAGAAAGTTTCAAGCTCCACTAGACCTTGGCTCTTTCGAAGCGGTAAACCTCAGCCCGTGGCGTAGTTCAAGACTGTTGGGTTTCGATCAAACATGCGCAGCGGAAATTAGCATTTAAAATTTTGAAACCCAAAGCCCATAGATCCGTTCATATGATTAAACCAAATACGACATGAGAATAAAGGAATAAACTAACCCTTGATGGCTATCAAATTCTCTTGGTCTTTGGTGGAGGTTTGAAGACTTGATCACGATCACAAAGCTTGAACACGAACTTTGAAGATGATGATTTTCACCCTCTAGCGGTATCCACACTTCGAACGAATATCAAAGGAGCTTCTTTGATCTTGGTTGCTAGACCAAATTGTGAAACACGTTTTCACAATCAAAAGAACTATATGGAATTTATTTGTGTATTATTTTGTTCCTCAACCAAGAATGTCTTGGAACAAAATAAACCCTCTCTCAAACTCTTTGAGACTCACAAAATCATTAGCATTGAGTGCTGGCCGAATTTAGTCTTTTATACACAAGAATGACCTATTCCAAATAGGAAACTTGTGTTAAAATCCGTCCAAAATTCGTTTCTCTAATCAAATTAGGAATCTGCCACCCGACAGTACTGTGCGGCCGCCCAAAAGCCTTTGTGCGGTCGCACAACTATCTGAAGCAAAATTGGTACAAAACTGAGATAAGTGTGCGGCCGCCCAGTCCATACTGTGCGGTCGCCCACTTCTCAGAAAGTCCAGAATTTCCAAAATTCCAATGTAGTCCTTTTAAAGATTCGTTCTATTGTGTGTGACCCTCTAGGATTATACTAAGTTGGCAATGGGTTCAAACATGAAACCATAAGATATGATTAGGTTCTAGCAAACCGTCATACCTACCCAAATAGTATAACTAGATACAAGTTCGCATTCCTCTTAGAATATGTCATAATCCTTTGTCCAAGATGTCATTGAACACAAGTCATGGTCAACGGTCAACTTGTTTTGTTCAATACTTTCTCGATTCCGAATATGTTGATAATCCAAATGACATTGATCCAATCAATTCATTTGAGTCCGGCCGAACATTTCATCAACATCATTCCTACGAGAGGCCCAAGCTTGACATCTCTCCGAGGAGGGACAAATCCATTTAGCTTATTATTCTTCCCTACGTGAATCCGATTATGCCAATCATACCCTTTATAACTACTCTGTTAAAAGTAGCGTTTGAATATGTCAAACATAATGTTCATCAAGTGGAAGACTATAATAACTTCATGTCTAAGGATTCAAATGACATAACTAATATGAGATATATGTATGACATAGACCATGACATAAATCTCATAAAGCGGGTCATGTCCAGTACCTTGTTCCAAACAAGTACCCATAAATCTAACATGATCATCCCATGATCATTTAGCCTTTATACTAGTGCTTAACAAGTACTAGGGACGGAGATTATTATAAGTAAACATGAACAACAATAATAATCAAAACATCTCTTTATTGATATGAAATAAATGATAACAATTACAACGTTTATTAAACGTGCCTAGGGCACCACTACTAACAATCTCCCACTTGCCCTAGGCCCAATCTCCCATGTATCTAATACCCATGGACCTAACATTACCATCATGTTTAGCTTGTGGAAGTCCCTTTGTTAGCGGGTCCGCAACATTGTCATCAGTAGGTACTCTGCATATATTTACGTCTCCCCTATCAACGATCTCTCGAATGATATGAAAACGCCTAAGTATGTGTTTGGATTTCTGATGTGCTCTTGGTTCCTTTGCTTGAGCAATAGCACCATTATTATCGCAATAAAGGTCTATTGATTAGCAATACTAGGAACCACTTCAAGTTCAGTTATGAACTTCTTAATCCAAACAGCTTCCTTTGCAGCATCCGATGCAGCAATATACTCAGCTTCTGTTGTAGAATCAGCGGTTGTACTTTGCTTGGAACTCTTCCAGCTTACAGCTCCACCATTTAACATAAACACAAAACCCGATTGTGATCGGCTATCATCTTTGTCGGTTTGGAAGCTTGCATCCGTGTAAGCATTTACAACGAGATCATCTTCCATTCCTCCATAGACCAAAAACGAGTCTTTAGTCCTTCTCAAGTACTTAAGAATCGCTTTTACGGCTATCCAGTGATTTTCGCCAGGGTCGGATTGGTATCTACTTGTCATGCTCAAAGTATAAGATACATCCGGCCTAGTACAAATCATGGCATACATGATGGACCCAATTGCCGAAGCATATGGAACATCATTCATTTCTCACGCTCATCTTTTGTCTTAGGACATTGAGTCTTGCTTAGAGAAACTCCATGTAACACGGGCAAGGTCCCTCTTTTAGAATTTTCCATACGGAATCTTCTAATGACCTTGTCAATGTATGTACTTTGGCTTAAACCAAGTACCTCCTCCTCCTGATCTTCTCTATAGATCTTAATGCCAAGAATATATGCGGCTTCACCCATATCTTTCATTGCGAAGCACTTTCCTAACCAAGTCTTCACAGACTGAAGTGTAGGAATGTCGTTTCCAATGAGCAATATGTCATCCACGTATAAAACAAGGAAAAGCACTATGCTCCACTAATCTTCTTGTATACACAAGGCTCATCTTCGTTCTTGATGAAACCAAACTCTTTGACCGATTCATCAAAACGGAGATTCCAAACTCCTAGAAGCTTGCTTCAATCCATAGATGGATCTCTGCAATTTGCATACCTTAGAATTTTGTTCAAAACCTTCTGGTTGTGTCATATACACATCCTCTTGTAGTTTTCCATTCAGGAAAGCGGTTTTGACGTCCATCTTCCATATTTCATAGTCATGATATGCGGCAATGGCAAGCAAAATTCTTATAGACTTGATCATTGCTACGGGTGAGAAGGTCTCATCATAGTCAATACCATGAACTTGCCTATAACCCTTCGCTACAAGCCTAGCTTTGTAAGTATGCACCTTCCCATCCATGTCAGTCTTCTTCTTGAAGACCCATTTGCATCCTATGGTTTTTACACCTTCGGGCGCATCAATCAAATTCCAAACTTGATTGTCTTGCATGGATTGCAATTCGGATTCCATGGCTCCAAGCCACTTGTCCGAATCAGGAGAAAACATCGCCTCTTGGTAGGTTGACGGTTCATCATTCTCAATGATTTCTACTCATTACTATCCGTTACGAGAAATCCATATCTCTCGGGCTCGGATCGTAACCTACTAGATCTGCGAGATGCTTGTGTATTTTGAACAGGTTCCACAACTCCTTGTGGTTCTTGTTCTTGTTCCACTATTGGTTCAATGTTATTTTCTGGGTCTCGAATTTCTTCAAGATTTATTTTACACTCCCACTGATTTCTTTGGAGAGAAACTCTTTCTCTAGAAAGACACCAGTTCGGGCAACAAACACTTTGTTGTCCTCTCGGTTGTAAAAGTAATATCCTTTAGTTTCCTTAGGATATCCCACGAAAATACATTTATCAGATTTGTGTGCAAGTTTGTCTGAGATAAGTCTTTTGACAAAAACTTCACAACCCCAAATCTTCATGAAAGATAGACAAGGCTTCTTTCCGCTCCACATCTCATATGGAGCCTTTTGAACCGATTTAGTTGGAACACGATTTAGTGTGAAAGCAGCGGTTTCTAGGCGTAACCCCAAAAGGATATGGAAGATCAACTTGACTCATCATTGATCGAACCATGTCTAACAAAGTCCGATTCCTCCTCTCAGACACACCATTCCATTGTGGTGTTCGGGCGGAGTCAATTGTGAAACTATTCCACAATTCTTTAGATGATCATCAAATTCTTGACTTAAGTATTCACCACCTCGATCTGATCGAAGTGCCTTTATACTTTTGCCAAGTTGTTTTTCTACTTCATTTTGAAATATTCTAAATATCTCAAATGCTTCACTTTTATGTTTCATTAGGTAAACATACCCAAATCTACTATAATCATCAGTGAAGGTTATGAAGTATTGAAATCCTCCCCTAGCATTGCTACTTAATGGTCCGCATACATCGGAATGTATCAGCCCCAATAAGTCGCTTGCCCTTTCACCCAACTTGGTAAAAGGTGTCTTAGTCATTTTTCCAAGAAGACACGACTCACAAGTATCATATGACTCTAAGTCACATGAACCCAAAAGTCCGTCCCCATGGAGTTTTGAGATACGCTTCTCATTATATGACCAAGACGGCAATGCCACAAATAAGTATGATTTACATCATTAGGTTTAGATTTCTTATTTACATGATAGACATTATTTTCATTCTTGACATCCAAGATATAAAGGCCATTAAATGAATTAGCAATACCATAAAGCACATCATTTAAATAAATAGAAAATTTCTTATTCTCAATAAGAAACTTAAAACCTTCATTATCCAAACAAGAAATTGAAATAATATTTCTGCTTAAATCCGGAACATAATAACAATTGTTCAAAACAAGAATTAATCCGGAAGGTAAAGTGACTTCATAAGTCCCTACGGCTAATGCAGCAACTCTTGCTCCATTCCCCACGCGTAGATCTACTTCACCTTCTTTAAGCAGTCTCCTATTCTTTAGTCCCTGCACATTTAGACAAATGTGAGAACCACATCCGGTATCCAATACCCAAGAATCAGTGGTAGAAAGGAGAATATCTATCATATAGATACCTGAAGTCGACGCAGCCTTGCTGCTCTTCTTCTTCTTTTGCTCTTCCAAGAAAGCCTTGCAATTACGTTTCCAATGACCAATTTCTTGACAATGGAAACAGATTGCATCCTTTTGTGAATCGGTTTTGCCTCAGAAGCCTTGGCAACCTTTGCCTTGCTTATCTTGGGTTTGACAACTTTTGCCTTACCTTGCCTTTGGCACCAGGCTTCTTCCCATCATGAACCAGAGCACGGGAGAACCTTCTCCACAATTTTCATCTCTGCAGTTTTGAGCATCCCATGCAACTCAGAGAGGTTCTTATCCATTCCATGCATGTTATAATTCATTACGAACTGATTATAACTTTTAGGCAATGAATTAAGAATGAGATCCGTGGCTAGCTCCAATGGGATTGGATAGCCAAGTTTCTCAAGGTGCTCTACATAACCTTTCATTTTAAGAAAGTGAGGACTCACTTGTTGCCCTTCATTCATTTTACTAGTAGTGAATGCAACAATGGTCTTGTACCTCTCTTGCCTAGCTTGCTCTTGAAACATGGTTCTCAACTCCACGCCTATCTCATAGGCTTCCAAATGTTCCAAACTTTGTTGGAGTTTTGAACACATAGCAGCAAGCATGAGACAACTTACATCTCTAGAATCATTACGATGTTTCTTGTAATTGTCTCTTTCTACCCTAGGGGCAGTAGGCGGTGGTTCAGCGGGGAGAGGCCCATCGAGAATGTACAACTTATCTTCTTGCCTAAGAACGATTCTTATGCTACGGATCCAATCCATAAAGTTGGTACCATTCTCTTCGAGCTTATCCTTCTCAAGGATCGATCGCAACGACATTGATTGAGTGTTATTAGTCATTATCTACAAATATGCAAAATTTCCAAAATTTAATAAGTACCGGTTTTCATTAAAGAGATAAATAATGTATTTTAAAACAAAATACTCCCACCAAATTATACAACCTTCTTTATACATCCAATGTATAGTATAATTTAAATGGGTTGAGATCCCGCTTTAATCTAATTTTGAGTACGCTTTGGCGCACCGCTCAAAATTAAATCAATTAGGTAGACAACTCTTGTCAATCATATCTCATATGACTCTCAGTTCTTTTTCATGAGATTCTTTAAGAAATCCAATTTCAAAAAGCATGTTTAAATCTCATCTTTGCCTAAGCCCAAAACTGTTTTGACGCTTAATTAAGTCCAACCATTTTAAACGCATAGGAAACTCTTATTCACTCATCTTTGGTCAAACATGAATAAAATCAATGCACCTCGCTTTGGCGAGCCCACAATAAAATTACTCATGTATAAACAAGTGTTTTAATCATGGCTTGGCAAAAAAGACTTAAATTTTCTTTGAAGGTTCATCACATATAGCATATAACACATTTATGAGCACATAATATAAACATGTTACACATCAAGTTTAGACACTAAATTAATCTCCATTAATTTAAGCATGATATTTATGTGTCATTAGTTTCTCTATAATTATGAGGATGAGACTATTTCAACTTCGGTTATTATTTCCAAATCAAGACAACAAGAAGTGCGGTCGAACTAAGCCATTAGGCAACCACAATCCCGCCTAATTCAAGAAACCAGAAAGTAGTCCATGTGGCCGAACTAAGCAATAGATGGTCTCGATGAACGTAGGCCAATTGCATTCACAATTCCACATGGATCTCCAAACTTTGAATCAAGAACTTTGTTTCTCAATTTTAGCAATTATGAACTCTTCATAATTCTAACTTCGTTTTATCTTTGAAACTTTGATTGCGATTAATTTTGGGAAACACAATCTCGATGAACGCAGATTAGCCATCCAAAACTTGAACCAATCTAGGAATCACAAGACTAAAACAAATAGGAAAATCAAACCCCAAAATCCACACACAAACCAACTACCCAAAACCCATTCCAGTTAGCATGTCTGGACTGGTTCTGTTACTGGTTTTGTTGAATCTTTCGAAAAATTCCAGATTCTGGTTTTCAACCAAAATCAGACCTTCTGATCAAATGTGCGGCCGCCAGAAAACCCTTGTGCGGTTGCCCAAAACTGTGCGGCCGCCCAAGGCGTTTTGTGCGTCGCCCCCATACCATCAGAATGTGCAGAATTTCAAAGTTCGAAAATTTGTCTCAAAATCGTTTTTCCCCGATTATTAAAACTTTGATCCAATCAAAAATTAATAATCAACAATTCTGAATCCACCATAATTTATTTATTGCGATTGAATCGTGCGATAAAGTTGCAAAACAATAAACCACATAAAATCACAAAACACATAAACCACATATATTCCAATATTCAAATCATGCAAGGCACATAAACAATTTATCACACATAACATGATCTAGGTATTGAAATAATCAACATGAACGGGGCTCTGATACCACTGTTGGGTTTCGATCAAACATGCGCAGCGGAATTAGCATTTAAAATTTTGAAACCCAAAGCCCATAGATCCGTTCATATGATTAACCAAATACACATGAGAATAAAGGAATAAACTAACCCTTGATGGCTATCAAATTCTCTTGGTCTTTGGTGGAGGTTTGAAGACTTGATCACGATCACAAAGCTTGAACACGACTTTGAAGATGATGATTTTCACCCTCTAGCGGTATCCACACTTCGAACGAATATCAAAGGAGCTTCTTTGATCTTGGTTGCTAGACCAATTGTGAAACACGTTTTCACAATCAAAAGAACTATATGGAATTTATTTTGTGTATTATTTTGTTCCTCAACCAAGAAATGTCTTGAACAAAATAAACCCTCTCTCAAACTCTTTGAGACTCACAAAATCATTAGCATTGAGTGCTGGCCGAATTTGGTCTTTTATACACAAGTATGACCTATTCCAAATAGGAAACTTGTGTTAAAATCCGTCCAAAATTCGTTTCCTAATCAAATTAGGAATCTGCCACCCGACATACTGTGCGGCCGCCCAAAAGCCTTTGTGCGGTCGCACAACTATCTGAAGCAAAAATGGTACAAAAACTGAGATAAGTGTGCGGTGCGGCGCCCAGTCCATACTGTGTGCGGTCGCCCACTTCTCAGAAAGTCCAGAATTTCCAAAATTCCAATGTAGTCCTTTTAAAGATTCGTTCTATTGTGTGTGACCCTCTAGGATTATACTAAGTTGGCAATGAGTTCAAACATGAAACCATAAATATGATTAGGTTCTAGCAAAACCGTCATACCTACCCAAATACTATAACTAGATACAAGTTCGCATTCCTCTTAGAATATGTCATAATCCCTTTGTCCACGATGTCATTGAACACAAGTCATGGTCAAACGGTCAACTTGTTTTGTTCAATACTTTCTCGATTCCGAATATGTTGATAATCCAAATGACATTGATCCAATCAATTCATTTGAGTTCCGGCCGAACATTTCATCACATCATTCCTACGAGAGGCCCAACTTGACACTCTCCGAGGAGGGACAAATCCATTTAGCTTATTATTCTTCCCTACGTGAATCCGATTATGCCAATCATACCTTTATAACTACTCTGTTAAAAGTAGCGTTTGAATATGTCAAACATAATGTTCATCAAGTGGAAGACTATAATAACTTCATGTCTAAGGATTCAAATGACATAACTAATATAGAGATATATGTATGACATAGACCATGACATAAATCTCATAAAGCGGGTCATGTCCAGTACCTTGTTCCAAACAAGTACCCATAAATCTAACATGATCATCCCATGATCATTTAGCCTTTATACTAGTGTTTAACAAGTACTAGGGACGGAGATTATTATAAGTAAACATGAACAACAATAATGATCAAAACATCTCTTTATTGATATGAAATAAATGATAACAATTTACAACGTTTATTAAACGTGCCTAGGGCACCACTACTAACAAAACTA
>JAOWBW010002611.1:0-64130 GCA_026119855.1 Campanula takesimana | reverse complement strand
GCAAGGGAAAGAACAAGAACAATGATGATGAATCCGAATAATGACCGAGGGTTTGTTCAAAAGTCCTTATGTCAACACCGCACCAAGAAAATGGGGGAACCAAGTTCCGAGAACAATGAGCCCAAGATGGTGGATTCTATCATGGCCTACATCGACCAAAAATTCAATGGGCTCAACATGGGGAAAGGCTCCGACACAAGCCTTATCAATCATCCATCCTCATGAGTCTATGGCTGCTCTTCCCGATAAGTTCAAGATGCCCGACATAAGAAAATTCAAGGGCAACTCTTGTCCTATGGCTCACATTGAGACTCTATATTTGGGCAATGGTTCCAAAGAAGGTCTCCCCCAAGGTAATGGCTCAATGCTTTCCTCTCACTCTCGAGGGGGCGGCAAAAGATTGGTATGCTGCTCTCCCGCTCACTGTCCGTCTTGATGGGGACTCCGCTTGCTTGCCTTCAAGAACCAATACCAAGGCAACACCACTCACCGGCCCACAAGGAAAGAGCTAGAGAACACTACTCAACGAGACAATGATTCCTTCATCGACTTCACAAGGAGATGGAATGACAAACTCTCTGAAATTGTTGAGAGGCCAAACACAAAGGAGCAAATGGACATATTCTCAAATGTCTCAAGATTGATCTCCGCACCCACCTAAGTGGGGCTTGCTACTCCGACTTCTCCCAAATGTATGAGGCGGGGGTACGCATGGATGACTTGCTCAAGGAGATTAAGAAGACCACTCATACTTACCGCTACAAGGCCGCTTCCAACTCCACAAAAGAGGCCTCGGTCAACGCCGTCACTATTGACAAGGGGAATTACAAAAGGGTTCCTCACCTCAAGGGAAGAAGTCCCGAAGTGACCGCGTCTACACGCCTCTCCAAGGCATGACTCAAAACCGAAGTGTTCGAGGTCCTCAAGGCAAAGGGTCAAGTCATACCCGTGCAAGGGTACCAACCAAGACGATCAAACCCCAATCATGCTCACCACAAATATTGTGGCTATCACCAATATAGCGGCCACACCACGAGGATTGCTTCATTCTCCGCAAGTCATTCAAGATCTCATAGATAAGAAAGAATTTGTAGTGAACAATGACGAGCATGTCAATGTAATAGAGATAGGAGAATTTGAGGGGACCACCCATTCGATCCCAATTGTGAATGGGGGCCCCAATGTCATGAATAAACTTGAAAATTCTTGTTATGTAGTGACTTACGATGAGGTAATGAGGGAAGTACTAGAGAATAGAAAAAAAAGAAGCAAGATGGGAACGTCAACATGCTAACTCGATCCGGTCGAGTCATAGCAAGCAACCCTTCCACTTCCGCCAACGAGCTCCTCTTCTCAAAGGCCGCAAGCTCACAACACTCCCGAAGACCCTCTACTTGTCCAACTCAAGAAAACTCAAGCCAACATCTCTATTTGGGACCTCATTGCATCCTCGAAGAAACACCGAGATCTTGTCATCCGCAATCTCGATGATACATCAGTTTCTCCCGATCATACTCCCGAGGACCTCACGGCAATGATCGGTCACATTCATTTTAGCAACGTCATCACCTTCGCCGATATGGACCTTCCACCGTTTGGTTCCGACCACAACGAAGCTATTTACCTCAAAGCACGAGCAAGGGGGAGGCCCGTCTCAAGAGTCTTAGTGGACGGCGGTTCCGCACTCAATCTCATGCCTGGTAGGATCATGGGCATACTGGGGCTTAAGGATTCCGATTTGAAGCCTTCTACTCAAGTAATCCGAGGTTATGACAGCACGCCCGTACAGTCATGGGTATGATCGAAATAGACATTGAGTTTGGGAGCATGGTCATGTCCGTTCCATTCCAAGTGCTTGATATCCCGGCCTCGTTCAACTTACTGTTGGGCCGACCATGGATTCATAGTGCTAATGCCGTGCCGTCAACTCTCCACCAATGTGTCAAGATCCGAAATGGTGATGAAATAGTGACCGTAATGGATGAAAACATCACTATCCACAGAAAAGGTGAGCCCGTCCACCAAGTTCAGCATGGTCTACCAGACTCCACTCTCCTCCGGCGTCTCAATCAACGCCATTGACAAAGAGGGGGAAACGGATCGTGGACCCCCAGCAATCACAAAGTCCTCCGTATGATGAGGAATATGGACTACTTCCTGGTTTAGGCTTAGGGAAATATCAACAAGGAATCCTACATCCCGTGCAAGTCCCATTTGTCAAGAACACCTTCGGTTTGGGGTATGAGCCTTCCAAAGAAGACTTGAAACAAGAGCAAGCAATCAAGAACGAAAAGGCCCGAGCTCGTAGAGAAGGCCGTCGTTATGAAGTCCCTAATCTGAGGCCTTACCGCAAGACGTTGAATGGTTATTTTGTCCGCCAAGGGGAAGACGTTCCATACATGATCTTTCCCGAACCAGGGGTTAACAATAAAGGTGTCAAGAAGCCGGCCTCGAAATCTTCTCTGATTATGAGATCCAGAAATCCGAAAGGGAACCAACTCCCATGTCGCCCCGTGAATGGTGGGGAAGGAAGTGACTGTAGAGCCCGAGACAGAAATCACCGTGGGGGAAGAACTGACGGATTTAGCCTCCATGTTTGAAGAACTTGCCATAATGAATGAATGCCAAGTTAACGCCATCCATGACACCGTCATCATGAACGAGACTATCAGTGAGATCCCGCCAAGCTCCGAGCCGATCAACAATTGGTATTCAACAAAAGGGCCCGTGGTATCCGAGGAATTCTTAGTCCAAGAAATGGGTTGCATACCCGCACAGCAACAAAGGAAGAGCAGCTCACACTTACTTTTGAGTCCGAGAGTGTCTCTAATACCCTCACCCAAGAGGATTTGGAAGCCATAGCCGAGGTGTGTGTGTTTCCTTTCTTTGCTAATGAAAAATTTGATATTTCTGAGTACCCTGAGATTGCAAACATCATAAATGATGAATTAACTAATAATGAACTTAACGAACAAGTTAATAACGATTCAAATTATGATGAAATAGACCACGAAAACACAACATACTTAAATGAACTTGCTCAAGAAGTCCGTAGTCGTGGCGAGAATGGTCCAAAGGCTGACGAAGAATTGCATGTTGTTAATCTGGGTACCGAAGAAGAGCCAAAGGAAACCAAGATTGGAAGCTCTTCAAGGGAGACGACAGAGACAGATTGACTGCATTACTACGGAGTTCGTGGATGTGTTCGCATGGTCATACACATGCCCGGGTTTAGACAGAAATGATTCCCAGAGAAGAAGCCAGAAAGATCAAGCCAGAATGGTCTCTGCAGGTCAAAGAAAGATTGAGAAACTCCTCAGTGTGGGTTTCATCAAGGTTATCGAGTATCCGACATGGTTAGCCAACATTGTGACAGTCAGGAAGGCGAACGGCAAGGTTCGAGTTTGTGTAGACTTCCGGGATTTAAACAAAGCTTCCCCAAAGGATGATTTCCCACTCCCTAATATCGACATGCTAGTCGACTCCACTGCTGCCTACGAGGTCCGCTCATTCGTGGATGGGTCGCTGGGTACAATCAGATTCTTATGGCCGAGGAAGATCAACATAAGACAGCCTTCACAACACCGTGGGGTACCTTTTGCTACACAGTCATGCCGTTTGGGTTAAGAAACGCTGGGGCTTCCTACCAAAGAGCCGTGACAGACTTGTTCCACGATATGATTCACAAAGAAATCGAGGTCTATGTGGACGACATGATCATTCACTCCAAAGGAACCGATGGTCAACACCTTATCGATCTCCGCAAGTTCTTCGAAAGGCTTCGTCAACACAAGATGAGGCTCAACCCTGCAAAGTGCACATTCGGGGTTATCCGAGGCAAAGTTCTTGGTTATATGGTCACTGAAAGGGGAATCGAAGTAGACCCCTCCAAAATCAAGGCAATCATTGACATGCCTCCTCCAAAGACGCAGAAAGAGATTAAGGTTTCATGGGCAGACTACAATACATCAGTCGGTTTGTGCACCAACTCACTTCCATGTGCGAGCCAATCTTCAAGTTACTCAAGAAGAATGTAGCTCTAGAATGGACCGACGCGTGCCAAGAAGCCTTCGATCAAGTGAAGCATTACTTAACGTGCCCTCCTGTTCTAGTTCCGCCGCACAAAGAGAAACCTCTGTTACTCTATCTCACTGTTAATGATGAAGCCCTAGGGGCTATGTTAGCACAAGAGCAACGAGAGTCCACAAAGGAGAACGCCATTTATTTTGTCAGTCGCCGATTCCAAGGAGGCGAAAAGAACTACTCTGTCCTAGAGAAGTCATGTGCAGCATTGGTTTGGGTCACTCAAAAGCTCAAACACTATATGAAGCTTTTCCGATCAAGCTAGTAGCAAAGGTGGACCCGCTCCGCTACATCTTCGAGAAGCCTTTCATGTCAACAAGAATAGCCAAATGGTACTTCATGCTCGCCGGCTATGATATCACTTATGTCACACTAAAATCCGTCAGGGGAAAGTGTTCAGTGACCAGCTTGCCGAATTCCCGTGTGACGAAGTGAAGGGGGAAGATGTACAGTTCCCGACGAGCATTTAATTTGTACCACAACCGAGGAAGACAAGTGGCAACTTTTTTTCGATGGCGCCGCCAATAAGCACGGTTTTGGTATAGGGGTATTGCTTGTCGATCCAAAAGACATCTACACTCCCATTGCCATACGCCTGGAATTCGAAGCTACCAAAAACATTGCCGAGTACGAAGCATGCATAGCAGGGCTCGAAGCAGCTCTCGAAAGAAACGTCACGGAACTAGAAGTTTCAGCGACTCTTTGCTTCTTATCAATCAGCAATCGGGTAAATGGCGAACCCAAGACCCGACTCTCCAACAGTATGGTCAGCACCTTGAAGAACTGGTTGAACAATTCCAAGAGATCACTTTCAACTACCTGCCAAGGGATAAGAATCGCTTCGCTGATGCACTGGCCACTATAGCTTCATTAGTTGAAATGCCCAAAGGGAAAATGGTGAAGCCTTTCAAAATTGCTCGAAGGAACAGTCCGGCATATTGCATGAGTATCGAGATCAACGAGGTTCAAACAAACTCTCTGTGGTATTCGGATATCATGAACTTCCTCAAAGACGGTACTTATCCCGAGAACATCAATAAGAAGTCTCAAGCGGCTCTGCAAAGGTTAGCCTCTCGGTACGTACTGATTGGGGACCGAGTCTATAAAAGGCACCACGACGGGATCAATCTCCTATGCGCCAATGAGACCGAAGCTCAAGAGATAATGTGTGAAGTGCACGAAGGAGAATGTGGACCCCACATGAATGGGTTTATGCTAGTCAAGAAGATACTTCGCATTGGTTACTATTGGAGCACTATGGAACGAGACTGTATCGAGAAAGTCAAAAGGTGTGCCAAGTGCCAATTCCACGCTAATCTGCAACATGCTCCACCCTCACAACTTTACAACATGGTCACACCTTGGCCTTTCTCTTGTTGGGGATAGACATCATCGGTAAAGTTCATCCTGCCGGGAGCAATGGGCAGTCATTCGTCCTAGTGGCAGTCGACTACTTCACAAAGTGGGTCGAGGAACAAGCCTATCGAACCCTCAACGCCAAAAAAGTGGCCGAATTTGTAAAGATTAATATCAAGTGCCGATACGGCGTGCCTCATGAAATCATTTCCGACAACGGCTCTCACTTCGAGAAGGAAATGGATGCACTTTTGGTAGAATACAAGATCACCAAGCACAAGTCATCTCCTTACCGGCCCCAAGCAAATGGCGCAGTCGAAGCAGCAAATAAGACCATCGAGACCATCGTCAAGAAAATGGCCTCAACAGGAAGGGTTTGGCCCGAGAAGCTACCATTAGCATTGTGGGGCTACCGCACATCAATACGATCCGCAACAGGAGAAACTCCTTATGCATTGGTCTATGGTTCTGAAGCCGTACTCCCTATCGAACTTGAAGTCCCATCTCTACGGGTCCTCCTCGAGAATCAAGTCAACGAGGTCAACTGGATGCAAAGTCGATACGAACATCTAGCCTTACTCGACGAGAAAAGGTTAAGAGCACTCGAACGCACGAGGGCATATCAGCAAAGGATGGCAAGAGCTTTCAACAAAAAAGTGAGGCCTCGAAACATCAATGTGGGAGATTTGGTCTTAAGACAACATCCTCCTAATGCCATGAATCCCCTGGGGAAATGGGGACCCCGATGGATCGGTCCGTACGTGGTCAAAAAGATTCTAAGCGGTGGTGCAGTCCGGCTCGTGGATTTAGATGGTGACCAGCTGCCAAAGGAGGTCAACCTTGACAAGCTCAAGAGGTTCTACGCTTAATAAACAAAGACCATTAAAAAAAAAAAAAAAAAAAAATCGCTCGCTAGGTTGAAAACCCGCAAGGGCGGCCTAGGAAAAAATTAGAGCACGTGCAAAAAAGAAGCCCGCTAGATTGAAAACCCGCAAGGGCGGTCTAGGCAAAAACAGGGTGCACAACAAAAAAAAAAAAAAAAAAAAAAAATGGTCTTTGTTTGTTTGAACTACGAAGACCTGAGCCTCCCAACTGGAGGAACGTAGGCAACCTTCGGGTGCGGTCTAAAACATATCAAAAATACCCAATTCACTTCAAATAACAAAATGCAATTTTTTATTCATTCAATGAATTATTCAAACCATTACAACAGATTTATTGAGCAACAAAAGACATCAAAATATTAAATCCTAAAACAAAGTGGTCTAATTGCAATCTCTTGGGGTACAAAGAAAAATCTAATCTTTCTTAGGTTTGGGAACCCATTGCTTCTTGTTATGTCCTTTAGTCTTCTTGGACGGGGATGGAACATTCTTGGGACCGCCAAGACGGGAGAAAACGCTAGGACGGGACGGAGCTTCATCAACGGCTTTCCCTTTACCCTTATCAAGCGGAGCCTTAGCGGGGACAACCATGGGACGTTTCCACACATAGGAGGAATTTCCTTTACCTTTCTTCTTCTTGGGAAAATGACGGGGTCTATAGTCCCGCACATGAACCACCGGTCTCACGGGGTCAACAATATCGTCATTGGGCCTTCCCAAACGATCAAAAACGCTCGGACGCTTCTCCACCATCGAGACGGACCCCACAGCTGGAACGGCATTCACCATTGGAACAGACTTCTCACCCTCGGGGACGGAAACCTTAACTTCAAAGGAGAAAGTCATTGGGGCCATTATGACAAGAATTTTGTGGTTTAGGGGGAGAAAGTGTTTGCAAAAGAATGCTGTGTGGCCATTCTGGTCGAAAAATGGTTCAAATTTATAGCTGTTGGAACATTCTGATCAGAAAAGAAAGGGGCTGTAATTCAGCAGACCAGAAGCGCGCGCCTCCAACTGGGGCTTCACAACGCGCGCGCCTCCCACAAGCAAGGCCCGATGCGCGCGCCTTTGACAGCAGTTCAGACAGAAACAGCCCTTGTCAGTTCAGAACAGAACACAGGCACTTCAACGTATCCAACCTGCAGCAAAATCAAATCCCAGCAACAAAAAGGAGTTCAAGCATCGACAACAAGCATCCTTTGGGCACACATTTGTTTGTAAAAAGTCGACATCTAAGATCGAGTCGCTAATAGAACATAAAATAAGTAGTAAGATAACTAGGATTGTAAATACATGTTAATTGTTATTACAGGCAAAAGTAAAAGTGTTTCAATCCCTCATCCTCTCAGCCACAACAGCTCGGGCACGTCATCACCAACACTGTGCTCACCCCCTGCTACCGCTCTCGGTCTCCTCATCGTCATCATCATCCTCATCATCATCATCATCATCATCATCATCATCATCATCAGACTCAGAGGTCTCAATCACAACATCAGGACGGGTCCTTTTGGCAGCTCTCCCCGATGAACTAGCGCCGCCCCGGCTCTGGCTACCCTCTCGGCTCAGACTCCTACTATGGCTCAGACTCCTGCTCAGCGACTGCCTCGCTGAAGAGACAGCCTCATCAATGTCCAGTGCAGCATCCCTGCAGCCTCGTCCCATGCCCCGAGCACCTCGGCAGCTCCTCTCGCAGCACCAGAGACAGCACCGGCAGCACCTCTAGTCATGGCAGCAATATCCCTGCACAGCTCCAGCACCCTCTCCTCCAGCTGGCGGAGCCTCCGCCTCATTCCTTTGTTCTGCCTACCCAAGTGCCTATAAGCAGCTACGGGCACCTGTTGCAATAAAGGACAGGGAAAAGAAATTACAAAGGGACAGAAAAACAAGACTGGAACTGAGAAAATGCAAAGATGGTCAGAAAAACATACCACAGCAGCCTGAGCGGGAGGCTCTCTCTCCGGTGACATATCCTCGGGAACAATCTCCCTCTGCTCCTCAAAGACCCCGAAGTTTGAATAAGTATAATAAGGAGGAGGCAAAGGAGGATCAAAACAATACCCGGCACCGGTAGTATAAAACCGGGCGGAGGTCGAAGGTCCAGCCTGTGATCTCCTCGGATCAGCAAACATAAAGCCTTGCATCAAGTTGTTCTCCCTGAAGAGGCCATAATCCTGATCCAAGTGAATATAAGGGACAGCATCAACCCCTACCATATATGCCGCACGATCAGCCTCTGAAAGTGACCTCCAGTTACGAGGGCAGAAAGGAGGGACGTCTGGAACTGCAGGACGAGGAGGGGTGTAAAAGTCTGTCACCTGGGTACCATGCCATGCACTCACCCGAACTCATCAAAAGCCGAGAACGGGTAGGAATAAGAGTGTGCTCAAACCAGTGCTGAACTGATCTCCACGGATACAAAGAGAAGGCAACAGACTCAGGCCTCAGGGTGTCCAAGTGCCGTCGGGCCGAAGTAAGACTAATGGGGTTCGTGCCAGTCTTCACATTCCTCTCCTTATACGCCCACCGTGCACAATCCGGATACTGGGGCTGGCCTTCCTTGGTAATCTTGAAATCCCTCAGATTCAAGATAGCAAAAGCCCAAAGCTGTAGACAAGAGGCAGAAACAAAGTTAATGACAGTCAACGAAAAGGCAGTTATGACTAAGGCAAAGAGAATATAAAAGGGACAGTAAGTGGTATACCTCCCACAGCAAGCTGAAGCCCGTAACAGAGCTGGTGGTCGAGCGGCTGGTCAAATCCATGCCGTGGTAACAAGCAGCCAAGCCCGCTGCACCCCAGTTATACTGGCCGATCTGGTCCAAGTCCACTAACAAGTCAAGCAGAGCCAAAGAGGCCGAAGATCCCCCGTTCGCAAACAGAGTGTGGGATAACAAGTACCAAATGAAGCAACGGGCCACAGTATCAACCCGATCAGCGGTAACACCTCGAGCCTCAGCCATCAAGATGCTGAAATAAGCCCGGATTCGCCCCCATGTCACTCGAGAATTCTTAACCTCGAACCGGCAGTCAACCAAGGCCAGTAACTCGTCCGGAGTCCGAGCAGTCCCTCTCAAACCAAAAGGGACAGGCACCCCCATGAACGGCAAGCCCGTCAAAGCTTTGAAATCAGTAGGCGTCATAGTCACCTCGCCCATGGGTAAATGAAAGGTATGGTGGTATCCCACCATCTCTCCCTCAATGCCTGAACCACATCAGGGTCATTCTTCAAAGCTGGGAGGCTAGTGACAAAAAGACCAAAATGAGTCCCTGTGACTCGGGCCCGAACATTCTCGGGCAACCTCTTCCATATAGAGATGGGCCCATGAGCCCCACCGCGAATCTCTGTCAAACGGGTCCACTCCTGAAAGGAAAAAGAGGAACAGCAAAAATTTCATCAGCACGACTGCTAGAAAACGGATGAACTCAACACAGAGATTTCAACGGCAGAACAATGCACAAGCAAGTGTGTGAACGTGAAAATGGACACCCCAACATGTTTCTTATAACAAATCAGCAACAATGAACAACATGCAAAGAATGATCAATAAAGCTGCTGCAGCAATATGTCGGGTAAAGAAAACAGAACTTCATGAAACCCGAAATCGACAAGAAAGGTGAGACATTCTTACCAAACCCGAAGTCACGAAGTGAGAAATATGGGTATGAGGCCGAAAAGTAAGCAAGCTCGGGTCCATAGCTTCAACCCCAATTTCGGGCTCCTCGCCCTGTGGCATCTCAAACGGAGGTGATTGCTGACGATCCGACATCGTTTCTTTGACGGAATTGATCCTAGAGCGGCAAAAAAGTGTTTAGGGGTGATTTCTCTACGAAAATTGGGCTTGGAATTTGGAGGGTTCTTCAAATTTTTGAAAAATGGCCGAAAACAGCGAACAGTCTGTTTAAATGTGCTGAACTTATTCGCCAAGCGCGCGCCTCCCGACATACTCATATAAGGCGCGCGCGTCCCACAACGAGGCCCGGACGCGCGCTCTTCCCATCATCAGGCAGGATCAGTCTCCCATGCAAAAATCCATGCATCGTATCAAGGTTTCCCCACGGATTCCAAACTCCCTAAGTTCTGTCACGGGTGCCACACTCCCCTCAAGAGTCAATCTCAACATTTCATCCCCACCAGGAACATTTTTCTGGTCGCGGTCAACTGCGCCCGTACCCCACAATTCAAAAAGTCAAGTGTGACTCCAAATGGCACGAGGCTTCAAAGCAATATTTCATCTAACGGATTCACTAACGGATTCGTCAGCAAGGGTTCGCTAACGACCTCATTCAAAACATTCAACCGTGCCCACACCCCACAACAGGTCGGCAACTCGGTCCATATCAAGACAAGCTCCCATGAGCTCCAAGTCGGCAACTCAGTCCATATCGAGACAAGCTCCCATGAGCCCCAAGTCGACAACTCGGTCCATATCGAGATAAGCTCCCATAAGCTCCAACTCAACAAAACTCGGTCCATATCGAGACAAGCTCCCACGAGCTCCAAGTCGGCAACTCGGTCCATATCGAGACAAGCTCCCATGAGCTCCAAGTCGGCAACTCGGTCCATATCGAGACAAGCTCCCATGAGCTCCAAGTCGGCAACTCGGTCCATATCGAGACAAGCTCCCATGAGCTCTAAGTCGGCAACTCGGTCCATATCGAGACAAGCTCCCATGAGCTCGAACTCAACAAAACTCGGTCCATATCGAGACAAGCTCCCATGAGCTCCAAGTCGGCAACTCGGTCCATATCGAGACAAGCTCCCATGAGCTCCAAGTCAACAAAACTCGGTCCATATCGAGACAAGCTCCCATGAGCCCCAACTCAACAAAACTCGGTCCATAACGAGACAAGCTCCCATGAGCCCCAATACAACACTCCAGCAAAAGCCGCTCACACAGGGAGCGCACCACTATCCCTCGCAATTTCAAATTCCTGCTTTCATCGAGTCTTTGCTTTTTCTTGGTGATGTCCTCGGCGGGTGTTTTTAACTTTCGTCGACGCGTTTTGCTTTGCAGTCCACGTCGCCGAGGGGCTCTGTAGACACCCCGCCTTGGACCGCTCACCCCGATTGCACATTTGATCTTGTGTTTCTCCCCATTTTAAGTGTTTCTCGTTAGTTTCTGTCACTTCCGTTAAGTTCCTGACTGACCTCGTTAAGTCCAGGGACTAAACTGAATGACAGGGCTGACTTTCTAGTCCATTCTGTCAAAATTGCCTTCTCCGAGTCGCGCGCCTCCGACAGGAGGATCCAAGCGCGCGCGCCTCCCGCGCCCAAAGCAGGAAGCGCGCGCCTCTGGGCGTCAGTTACAGATTTCTGGCCAGGATTCCCTCCCTTGCTCAATTTACAGGATTTTGCCCGGGAAGGATTTCTTGGTGACTGAGTTTTGGCACCAAAAACACCCCTCTTTCACCTATAAAAACCTCTCTTTACCTCCATTTTCAAGGATCGAAAACCAATCGGAAAAATCATCAAAAAACTAGACAAAAAGAGTCACTTTCTAAAGGTTCTCCAAGAATCTCATCAAGTAACATTTTGAAGGTCTTCGAATTGTAGGTAAAAGTCCATCTTTTCCTTTCTTTTCTACTTCATCTCATCTTTCTCTTTTACTTTAATCAAATGTGCAATCACCCAAATCATTTTGGGACATGACTCTAATGATCACCTCATCTCATTGAGGTTGGTTAAGGAGTTATCTCCTACATTCCAAACTCTATTTTAAACCCCCTTTTTATAACTTAAAGAAGAAGAAGAAGAACGTTATCATTCATGTAGATTTTGATCAAGCAAGACCAACTTTAGTTGGGCGAGATGGGTGTTTCGGTACTTCCCATCTCGTAATCTAACCCCCGAATCTCAAAACAAAGAATCTCTGTTTTCGTAATCAAACTTAGGCTACAATCAATAGGTTTTTCTTATGTTCCTCAAAACATAGGTGGCGACTCTAAAAACAAGTTAGACATCCTAGGATAACATCACGCGCTCTAGCCTAAAGCCGTGGTTCCCCCCGGGGTATCTACAATGCGTTGCAAGAAGCGTCGCCGAGGGGATACTGTTAGTACCCGATCTGAAGATTGAGGACTTCCTAGATGTTTAGGAGCCTCCGAGGATCTTTTAGGCAATAAAAACCTGACAGGGACTTATCCGGCAGCATTCCAGAGTTCTAGATTGACGAAATCAGTTATAGGTTGAAATCTATTAGGATATTGACCTGATCCCGAGAACAAAGTGATAAGATCTCACTGGGATCTTGATAACCACGCAATCCAGCAACACTGGCCACGCGGTCAGTGTGGGAGTTTGCCGCGCGGCCACTCCTTCCAACCCCAATTCCCTATAAATAGGTGCCTCAAGCTCTAGATATTGACAACAATTCATTCTGCGAGTTTCAGAGTCAAAACGCGGTCATGTGCCAAGGGACTTGTCAGGTGGAATGGTTGACTTTATTGAGCGCGGGGGAAGACCACTGAAGCGCCCCCAAAATGACAAGGATGAAGAAAGGGATCTTCAACGCGCTAAGGTAGCCAGCAGGCTTCAATTGCAAAGGACGCAAGATGAAGAATATCAAGTCAAACAAGCTCCTACCTCAGATAAGGTTGAAAGGCAAAGAGGCGCAGGTCCTAGCGCTGTAACTCAGCGCGCGCCTGCTCCATTTGTGCCTCCTCGTGCGCCTCTGTAAGTACCCCAATCTGAAACCGACCTATCTTAGAGGTAGCCTTAGCGCCGTTTCAGGGATAAGATAATAGGCCAGGACCTCCCTAGGATAAGCTATAAATTCCAGGACTACTCTGGTATAAAATTGGAAAAATCCAGAAGCTCGCCAGGCTGAGCCGTACGGATGCTTTGGGCACTAGAGGGGCCTAGCCGTACGGCTGGTTTGGGCACCCTCAGTCCCTAAAAATAGAACCCCTTGGTGATCATTTCAAGGGGGGGGGGAGAAACATTAGAACTGAGGTAACTCTGTCGAATTCACCTCAGAATAGTGTGAGTAAGAGTGAACAAAGAGTGAAAGAGAGAAAGGAAGATTGGCCTAAACCAAGATAGGTAAAGCCACCTCCTCCCCCTCCCTTCTCTTTATCTAAGAACTCTATTTATCTTTGATCTTGTCATTTATTGTTGGTCTTTACATTCTTGCAAGTCTTGTCCATTCAAGCAATATACATATATCTATTATTATTTATATTTCCTAGTCCAAGCGATGAGATGATCAAAGGTGCCCTCCATACTTTGTGTGGAAGACGTTCAAACCTAGTTTGATCATGGCTTGTTGATTGTTCATTTACATTCTTGTCATGGATGATGCTCTTGTTGTTCATTTTGCTCATTTTAAGCTATGATGATCATGTTGAGGATAAAGTCTCAATCTTTATCCTCACCACCTTGATCTAGCCCAAAATTCCCAAGTTTGGGTAATAAAGATCCAATCTTTATGATTTGTTCTTGTCCCTAAAGGATTAATCTTGCCTAGAAGAACCATTTTGATGGTAAAGTTTCAATCTTTACTCATCAAATGGTCACTATGGCTCAAAAGGGCATATTGGCCACCTTTTTCATGTTTCTCCCATGATTGCCTTTGATCATGCCCAAACTCTTGTTTTGGGAGGTTCTTTGATGATCAAATGGCATAGGAATGAGTTGTTAATGTTTTTTTGTGTTGGAATAACAAACTGGAATCAGAACAGTTTGGTCCAGTTCAAGCAGAATGCTCTGTTTCTGCCTAGAACTGGACTGTTGCTTGAATAAACTGTAAAATCCCAGGAGTAGTCTCCCCATCCGTACGGCTACTTTGGCCGTATAGGGAGATTGACCATTTTGCCCTTCTGTCTTCTGTTTTCTTGTCAAACAAACCCTTTTTCAGTTGAAAAGATAAATAAAAAGTTAAAACAAAGAATTTCCGTTAAAACACACACACACACAGCACTTTTGTTAACTAACAAGGGAGACTCGGCTTTGTCCGAGGCAACTTGGGAGGACGTAAAAACTCTTCCCAAGTTGTAACCTGACCTCCGAACTTTTGAACTCAAACCTTTGTCATTTTGTTGGGTTTAAAATTAACAAAATGTGGCGACTCCGTTAAAATTGGTCCGGCTCCCGCGTTTGGTATTTCGCCCTTGAAACGCGCTCGTGTTTCTTCCTCTCTCTCTTTTTTGGGGCGGGATCCTTACAGTGGCGACTCTGCTGGGGATTAGAGTGCTTTCGGACTTCTTTCTAGAAGGTTCGGGGGCATTCTTGTGTGGGTTAAACTCCCGTTCACGTTAGTTGACTTCTTGCATATTTGTGTGTGTTCGATGTTTCTGTTTGAACTGTTTTGAGTACATACGTTCTGGAAATACAATAAACTGGGGCTTGATGATCAGAAGTTGGAGAAACTGAGAAAAAATCTTCACCCTCTTGCTTTAGCCGTACGGCTACTTAGGGTAGGGGCCAGAATGTTGCCAATTAACAGTTTGGTACAGGGCTGCAACATTCTGGGTGCCCCTCTGCTTCTACTTGTCCAGGTTCCAAATTTACAGTCTTACTCGTGCACATTACCTTCATTCTTTTGGCCAAAACTTGGTTTTAAAAAGGTAATAAAACTTGGTTATGCATGATCTTTTGTCAATAAAATGGTTTCCAAAACCTCATCGTGCATAATCCTTTTTGTAAGGGTTTTCTTGAGTCTTCTCGTTGTTCAGAAATTGCTTTGTACAAAAGGGTTTCAATGTAAAATATTTCTTTTGCAAAAGTTTGATTCAAAATTCTTTGTTGTGCACAACTTGGTACATGTACACGTTTTGGTCTTTGTTTGCTTATATTCCTTGATTTGTTGTGTATAAATTGCTCAATCCATGCTTGTTCATACTTGTTCATATCTTTCTTATGCCATGCTCATGCTATCGAAAAACGAATTGAAAATCTCTCTTTTTACTCAAAAAGGAGCATAGAATGACTTCACACCACGCGCACTTGACCGTGCATGTCACGACCCGAAATATAGGCTCTATTTTATTGGCAATTAAATGATTTTTATTTAATTATTTGCTTATTTATTTATTTAAATTATTATTTATTTAAATATTTATGTGTGCAATTTATGTGTTATAAAAAATTGCCTAGCATTTTTATTTGGGTCAATTGTGCTAGTGTAGAATTGTCGAGTCTTATTTGTTAGTGGGGAGTATTTGTGTGTAGTGTAGAGGAGGGGGCCTAAGTGTAAATTCTTTAATCATTTTTCCCTACTCCCTCCCTACTCCTTCTCTTCTCCCTCACTCTTCCCCCTCACCCCCCACTCCATTCCAGCCAACTCTCTCTCTCTCTCTCTAAGCAATTGGGTAAGTTTTTCTTTTCTCTCTTCTCTCTTCATTTACTCCTTCTTCCTCTCTTAATCTCTCGTTTCTTAAAACTTGAAACATGTTTAGATCGTCGATAGGATCGTTGGAAGCCAAAAATATTTGAAATCCATCAACTTTGAGAAAATCCAAGTAAGTTACTTTTCCCCCATTTGGATGCTAAAATGTTCATATCATGTTTAGATAATGCTTAATGTGTTATATTTGAAGTTTGGTTGGGTTTTGAATTTGTTTAGAATTTATTTTGAATTTATTTGAGTTTTGGGTAAAAATGGTGGATTGATGAATGTTGGGTTTGATTCTTGGTTTTGGGTTGATAAATGTTGTATTTGGAGTCTCATCCTAATTATAAGTTGTTGTGGTTCTCATTTATGCTCGGGGGAGATTGATTGTGCTTGATTTTGGAGTGTGGTGAGAATTGGGTAAGAACTTAAGGAACCCAGCTCCGTTTTCCCGACTGGAATCCAGACCAGGCGCCCGCCCAACCCCCTTCAGGCGCCCGCCTACATGTCATTTTCTGATGACCAGACCTTCTGGTCACTCAGGCGCCCGCCTGCCCCATTCCAGGCGCCCGCCCGCCCCCTATTCCAGGAATTTGACCTTTTGCTTGGTTTAGGACTTAGGGCCTAAATAGTTTAAGTTTATTTCTTCCAATTAACTTAAGGTAACACCGTGGAACACTTTAGTGATTAAAATTTGTTCCTTTGTGAACAATAGAGTTATGTAATTTGATCAAGTATTGTTTGGGCATCTTATGATGTGTTCGTGTTTGTTCCAACCGAATAGAATTTCGAGTACGACTTGGTCTAGGTTTTAGGCGATGTCCTATAGTACCTAGAGGGCTGTTATTGAACACCAAGGTGTAGGGTTTAGTCCTGTCGTGTTTACGTTCTAATAAGTGTAACCTTTCGGATTCGTTTGGGGTGTTTAGAATGGGATCATTATGAACGGAGGTAAAGCGTGAATTGGCAATTGGGTATCACGGTTTGATTAACCTTAAGGTGTATTCATTCTGAGTTCCTACTTTGGAATTCCAGATATGATGAGATGGTTGAGTTCATAGTCCTAGTACATCTTTATGAGTAAACGTTTAGGATAATTTTGAGTTATAGTCGTTGTACTATTTGTGAGCGACCGTTTGGGTTGCGTTCTTTATGAGTAACTTGTGGGTATCATCTTTGGAATGTATCTGGTATGGTTCCTCTTTATGGAATTATCGTATTCTAATAATCATTGTTGTTGAGCTCTTTATGAGAAATTCTGTTTATCGTTGTTGTGCTCTTCATGAGAAACTCTTGTTATCGTTGTTGTTAAGCTCTTCATGAGTAACCGTTGCATCTTTATGGTGATTAATTGGTATGGTTCCCTACTTTGGAACCCTAAGTTGTTTAATTAAGCTAGTATTTATTACTTAGCATTTAATTGAAAGCCCAGCTGGCATATTTGTTGCATCGGGCGATGGGAAGGATTATAATGGCAAAGCCAAGTCCATTATAATGTTGACCATTGTTTTGCCCTTACTATACCCCTTCTCCAGATTGGCCTTGGAAAGGATAAGTCAGCGTTCCTTTGTGAATGTATCTGGCTAACGGGCATGACTTTGTGTCATGGTCCTTGTCCTTTGTGACACTTTCATGGTTATTGGTTCCGGTACCGGGGTTTTCTCTTCGAGCTTTCATGCTGCTATGAAGATGTTGATTGTTGATTATTGAAGCTGCGCAGCGATCCTTTATTTGGATGTTCCGGTTTGGAAAACCTTGGCTATATATCCACTTATGAGTGTTTATTCCAGCTTTATGTGTTGCATGATGAGCTGGTCGTTATTTCCAACCGGTATGAGACGGTTGGCGATAGGGAGCCTCTCATTTGTTGTTATATGTTTATTTATATGATTGATTATTGGATGTTACTGTTTGACAGCATGTCACTTATTATTCCGCTGCTATCTGTCATATGTTAATTGCTATTGGTTATTGCATAGCATGGCATGTAGTTGCATTAGTAACTTACTGAGATTTTATCTCACCCCGTTTATTTCCATCTTTGTTTTTCCTTAACCCCCCCCCCCAGGAGGAAAAGGATTAGGATTTGCGGATCGAGGAGGACGTCGAGAGGTTGAGATTCTGGGGCAGGTTGTTATGGATCGGTTTACATTATTTAAATGTCTAACCTTTTGGGGATAGTTTTACCATTATTGACGTCATTAAGAATTGTATATTTTATTCTTTCGGGTATAAGATGTGGAGCTTATGTTAGATGTACTTTGTTGATTTAAACTTGGATTTGTAAAACCTTGTGTTATCACCTTTTGGTATTAAACGAAATTTTTAACTTCGGTATTTCATAGTTTTGGTTCTAAATCGACGTCCCGCTCGCGATCTCGGGTCGCGGGGTTCGGGGTCGCGACAGTGCACGTTACAAATACCCTTTAAACCCGGGGTGGATGCCACGATGCAGCTCGTTGGGCGCTCTTATTCCTTTCGATGCGCGCACGGGTCCATCCCACCTTCCCTTCCGAACCGAGTCAACCACACTTGTCCGTGACACACAAATACCGTGACTATGGTTGGTTTTTGGTCTAGTTCACGTTACCACATCCTTGATACGTGCTCAAAGCTAATTGTGGCCAAATTAATGCCCGAGTTGTGACTCCTTGATGTAATGCAAGCGTGGCCTAACCAGCCTCCAACTCGTGTGTTAGTGACGACCGCAATTAGCAAGGGCCATGTACTAAGGATAGGGTGACACCGTGTCATTAAGCCCTAATGAACGAGTTATTTTAATCATCCTTAAGCCCATGGTCAAGGATCGAGATGCCTCATTCAAAATGAGGTCATGTCAGAATGTCGGTGCAGCCTTCGGTGTAGCCTTCGGAGAAAAGTCTCGATCCCGACTGGGGCTTAACCATGATTAGGATAACCCGCATATTGGGAACCTTACGATGCACTAGACCCTAGGTTCATTTCTTTTGATCGGTGGAAGCCGCGTGCCCTATAGGACCCTCACCCGGGATAGTCCGTCCTTGGGAGCGTGCAATACAGGTGAAAAACGAGGGGTCTATAGACGTAGTGATGGCCTCCACTGATCCAGGGTTATAGAATAGTTGCGAAAAAGAAGAGTGATCTTTTCCAACTAATTAGGAATAAGACATGCCTTGAGAAAAATGAAATAATGAAAGTTGAGCCCCTGAATTGTGCACTAACGTTTGTTTATGTGACAAAGCCGGCTAAGATAATCCAAAGAATAAATGAACTTCTTTTCCAAAAAAAAAAAGATAGAAAAGGAAAAGAGAATTGCTAAATTCATCAAAACGCTTGGCTTGGGTTTCTTCCCCCTAAAGAAGAGTCAAACTTGTTATCCCCTTCGAGTCAGTGTCTCTTGTGTGTCGAGTTTTTGTTTTACTTCAAAGCATGACTTCCCGAAAAATCCTTCCACGGTGCCCTTACGGTTTGTTGGTCATTAGTAAGATAGGAAACAATGGAGAACAAGTCCCAAGTAGTCGAGGCAGACGTCCGTTTGTATGTGCAAGCACGGCTAGAGGGTAGGGTTAAGCACCTGGAACGAACGGTGGGTACAATGAGAGACCAAATGCGAAAGATGGAGGTCGACCGCAATGAAGCGATCAAAGTGGTCCAACAAATTCAAAAGGAGATCAAGGAGGTACTTCATAAGAAAGTCGAGGAACTATGGGAAGAGGGGGGAAAGAGACTCAAAAGGGACCTTGGAAAAAAATATGATCGCCGGTACGATCTTCTACATAGCCGAGCAGACTTGACCGATGAATTGGAAAGGCACAACTCAAGGAACACCCGAGAGTGCCTCCACGAAATTGTGAACTCCATTGAGGAGCTCAAAAGGTCTTCCGAGAAGTCTTCCTCCCCACCAAAGACTGCCCCCAACCAGCTGGCTCAGGTCGAACAAGAGCCCCGCGATCAGCTCCGACCTGTCGCGGTATCCCATGGAAAGCCCGCGGCGGCTGTGGGAGAATTTCACCTCCAGGGCAAAGGGGCTCACTACCGCTGGTTCCATGAGTTGGGAATTCCTAGAGAGCAAGTGTTAGACCACCTACTCGAGGCCGGTAAGGTTGAGCTTCTTGGCCGACATGTGATATGGACAGAGCCGGTCGGAGCCCGTCACGACCCAAAACAACATTGCAAGTACCACCAAGCACCAGGTCATTCCTCAAATGCATGTCTCACCCTGAGAAATCACATCCAAGCACTCATTGATGAGGGTGTCATTACCAAACGAGGGGACAAGTGGGTCTGAGCCAGGGACGCAAGGAGAAGGAATGAGGAAGAGAAGAAGTCGTTAGGAGTGGCCTAGTATTTGTGTTCTAGAGAGTCTCCTAAATCCGTAGTGGATATAGTCTTTTGTCTTTCTTTTTCTTTTTAGCTTTCCCAAAAGGCCCTGCGAGGCTAAGGTATGTAAAAAGCCACAATGTGGCGATGGTTGAGTCAATAGTCAAGTCCAGAGTTGTAAAAATTGAGTCTTCCATGAAATGAATTGTCTTTTACTTCTATTCTCCCTAGACTTGAGGAATTATTTGAAAAATTACACTAACTCTCGGAATCACTCCCATTAATGTTTCCAAATGATTGTTATATCCCCGATATGATGAGTTGATTCCCCCAAACATAAAAGTCAACAACGACTTATAAAGGGATGAATGGATCTAAACGTAAAAGGTGCTAAATTCCAATGATTAACCTTAAGATGAATGAATGTTGTGACCCGTTGGCATGAAGGAGACCATCAATGGCAAATCTTCCCCCATACACTACCCGAAACACGACCCAAGACACCTTTCTGAGGCAAACTCCCGATGCACATTTAAAGCATCCCAAGACAGTGAAAAGACGAGGACGTTGTTGCTCAGCCACCAAAGTTCAGCCATAAGTGCACATGCAGACTTCCCGAATTGTCAAAATCAAAGAGAGGATAGGTGAAAAACGGTGAAAAAAAAAAAAAGAGAGGCCAATGCCCACGATGACAAGTTGGGGCTGATGGGCGCCCGTTCCCCTAAAAAAAAATAATAAAAAAATGCTTACATTAAATAGCCCGTCCATATCAAAAAGGGTACACCCAAAAAGGCCCATCTCAAAGAGTTCACCCAAGGCAAAGTCAGCAATGACGTCCTCCGAGACAGCAAAAGATACCAACCCCGGCCAAAGTGGCCCAAGAGCCGAACTACGATGACCTGAGCTCCTCACACTGAGAGGAACGTAGGCAACCTTCGGGTCCGGTCATAACACGAAATGAATCCATACAACCTTGGTCCTCCCAAAATGATCCGGTTCTCCTTCCCCGGTCCCATCAATGACCAATTCTCCAGATAATGACTAATCCCCCCATAAACAACTTCTCCTCCCGATCTTGCCATTGATCGAATCTTAATCCCAACGGGGTCGTAACAGTTATGCACGTTAAGGCTAATTACTTGAATTTGGACCTAAATACTAATCAAGATCTGTTCAAGCAAACATCTTGATTACATTAATTGAAGCTAATTTCAAATGCCTCGACAAGTCTTCTCTTCCACATATTAGGAAAGAGCCAAACACGTGAATTTCTGTCCATAGGCTTCCTCTCTCAGAAAAGGGACTCACTCCCGTAAAAGCCTATGTGTGTGTCAACGTCAACTTTTGCTTTCGTCCGTGTCAAAAGTCAACTAGGCCACTCCTAAAGAGGGAAGATAAAGGAAATATGGAAAGGAGAAAAGTGATATGGTTGGACAATTAAGGGAAAGAAACCCGAGGAGTGATTCCCAGAAAGGTGAAACACTGGGGCTGGCAAACCGTGGTCGAAAAACCCGAGGATTAGACTTCACAATGGGGCTGGCTATCCGTAATCGTGCAATGGAAAGACCGACGAAAAGTCATGCTTTGAGTAAAACAGTCTAAGCCAAATAAACCCTCATCTGTCAAAATTCCCCAGAAGCACCCAGAAAATTTGGTCGAAAAAGTCAACCATGCTTGAACAACCCGTACGGCTGGTTTGTCCCTGTGAAAAAAAAAAAATTCACATCAGCAGCCTATATCAACTGATCTCCCACAAGCTAAACTCATTTTCGCTTGTTCAAAGTCTGTCAAACCCCTCGTGATTGAGTCCAAACACATCTTGGGAATCCCCGACGGTCCAATAATGACCACAAAGCCCTCTCGAGGCCCAAGCCAGGCATAAATGATGAATTTACAATGATTTAAACAACCAAAGATAAAAAAAATTCATACACTGTTTTCGAATAAAACAAGCCAAAAGAAAAATTGTTCAGGTTGGTGCACCCTAGTCTGAATCTGGGTAAGGATCCTCCGGAGGCGAATGAACTCTCTCCAAAGGACGACGCGGGTACATGCTAGGGTCAAAGAAGAAAATGGATTCTGCCATGCTAGAACCTTCACCAGAAGAGGATTGGCCTGGAAAGAAGGAAGGAGGAATCTGGGAGTGAAAACCCGAATGTCTTGCCGGCAGGGGATCCACGCGCTCTAAGGCCAAGTGGGCAAATGGGTCCGGAGCGACCTCGTGGGAGCCAGGATCACGGAGCGAATCACGAAAGGCCTGCAAATCAGCCCCGCCTAAGGTATGGTGATGAACAAAGGACGGCGGTAGCTCCACACTCGACGACCGACGGAAAGGCCTCTCCCCACCACTCACCGAGTTTCTGCCCGGTGCAAACCTGGATTCTGTCCGAGGCCCCTTAGAAGAGTGCCCAACGAACCTCTTTAGCCACCTTTTGGCCCGTTTTAGGAGAGAAGGCCTCCCCAGCAAAGCTCGTGCAGCAACCTGCACATGGATAAGGAAACTGCTCAGCAAGGGAGGAGACAGAAATATGGGATGAGTGTGCACAAATTGAAAAGAATGCATACCACGTCAACGGGAATTTCTCCAACCGGGTCTTCCCCTTCTGCAACAGACACGGCCACCATGTGAACCCGGCCGCCAGCATAAACAAAAGAATAGTCCTGCCACACGGGAGGAGCTACCCCAGAGGCCACCACCTGTTGCGATCTCAGCCTCGTGGCCACAAACCGCCCGTATGGCTCATCAGTAATCAATTCAGCGGCATCCACTCCCATGAGAAAAGGGTCATCCCCACGGTCAGCAACGAACATGGTCTCGGGCGGATCAACGGGCACCCTCTGCATGAGGCCTAGTCCATACTGCCATAAAACTCTTTCACCTAAATAAAAGGCCTCGCCTCTAAACCCCACCAGCAATCTCCTCTGTCTGGTCACCCTCAAGGCTTCGCTCGGATCAAAGACCACCTCCCGCCCCTTATACCGAGACCAAGGGAAAAGGTTGAGCTCCGCCGGCATGGCACCCCTCAAAACCGCTTTCACATCAGCATAGCGGACAGAAACTCGTCCCTTAGACCCTCTCTTATCCCGAGCTTCCCTAGCCCAGCAGGTCATGGCTCGAAAGATGAGGTCCCGGTCAAGAGCCAGCCTACAGGGATAGTTGCCAAAGATCTCGTAGTACCAAGCCTACAAAAGAAACGGCAAAGAAAGCCGTCAGCACACTGAAATGAAGAATAGGCCGAATGCAAAAAGTAAAGCAAAGGCCGAAGTGGAAGTACCTCTAGGGCAAACTGAAAGCAAGCCAAAGACTTGCTCGCTTTCTGGCTATACTTGTCGAGCTCCATGAATAGCTCGGCCAGACCAGCCTCACCCCAAGCAATGCCTCTGATGGCCTCAGGTGTAGTCAAAGACCCAAGAAGAGAGGACATACAGGTAGTGTCAGCATTGGCAAAAATGGTGCTACTGAGGAGGAGCCACACATAGGAGCGCCCAAGCTGCTCAGCGGTAATCCGGCCCGCCGCATACTCCAGAAAGTTGGCCCGAATGACCCTCTCGACTGTTTGCACTAGGATGCCCAAACCCTTGGTAGGACCTGAAAATCCAATGAACGCCCTGATCTCGGCCTCGGGGATCCTATCCCTCCAAACAACCGGATGCCCGCCAAAGGAAAGCCCGGTAATCATCGCAAAGTCAGTAGGGGTCACAGTCACCTCTCCCCAGCTCAGATGGAACGTGTGGGTTGTGTCCCACCAATATTCACCCAGGGCATTAAGAAGCCCCATACTCCTATTGGTGTTCACCAGCTGGCCCACAGCCTCTATAAAAGGCACCAGTCCCGTGCGTGCCACCCACTCCCTCGGACCGGGAAAATCATCAACAGACTCAGGCATGGCTTCCCACAAAGAGAAGCAAGCATCCGGCGACCCTCGAGACTTGGGATCACCACCCTACGGGTAAACACAGCAAAGGTATGAATAACATAGTTTACAGATACCAATGCTCATAATGATTGCACAAAAAAAAAACAAATTAGAGAAAAGTTTCCGTCCCCTTTAAAATTGCACAAGTCATTTTAAGGGCCATTTTTGGAGAAAAGTTTCCGTCCCCTTTAAAATTGCATAAGTCATTTTAAGGGCCATTTTTGGAGAAAAGTTTCCGTCCCCTTTAAAATTGCACAAGTCATTTTAAGGGCCATTTTTGGAGAAAAGTTTCCGTCCCCTTTAAAATTGCATAAGTCATTTTAAGGGCCATTTTTGGAGAAAAGTTTCCGTCCCCTTTAAAATTGCATAAGTCATTTTAAGGGCCAATTTTTGGAGAAAAGTTTCCGTCCCCTTTAAAATTGCATAAGTCATTTTAAGGGCCATTTTTGGAGAAAAGTTTCCGTCCCCTTTAAAATTGCATAAGTCATTTCAAGGGTCATATTCTTTCCGTCCCGAAAGGCATAGTCACTTTTGGAGAAATTATCATTTTGGTCTCAACAAAAATATGCCCATCCCATAATTTCCCCCGCAAACATACAACAACTTATCCTAGGAAATGCTAGCATGCACTTAACTGCGCCAAAATGACTAGTCGAACCTAAGGTACAAGTAGTTTATGCATGGACAACGGGCAACATACTTTGATTTTGGAAAGTTTAGCTAGGCATGTCCAAATGAGGCAATGAGCACATACTCACGTCCCTAATGGTCCCAATGACACAAAAATGAGGTCAATTTCATGAAATCGCGTCAAGAAATGCGAAGATCTCAAATGGCATGGACAAAAAACCCTAGGCCTAGAAAAGACGTGCAAGGCTCAAATGTGAGTAGGAAGAATGCTTACCCCGTCGCCATGGCACAAGTGAATTGTGGGAGACTTGTAGAAACCCGCTCCCTCATCCCGGAGATTGATAGCGTAGCCTCGAAAGTTTCAATCCATGTCTAGCCTCTTCTCCGCCCCTCTAGGATAACCCGCGCATGCCCGTCCCGCCATGATCAATCCTTGAGGAATCCGAGTAAGAAAATTTGGAAATTGATGGAGTTTTCCCTCTCAAAATCGCCTCTTTTCTCTCTGTTTTTTCTGAAGTTTGGGGCAACCATCCGTATGGCTGCCTTTTGAAAAAAAGAAGAAAACGCCCTCTTAAGCCGTACGGATGGTTTGGGCGAAGAAAAATCTCAGCCTAAAATTACCCTTTTGCCCCTCGCACCTTGAACAAGATTTTTTCCCCAAGATTCAGAAATGCCCTCCTTGGCTCATGCAACTTGAATTGAACCTAGAAAAATTAGGTTCCTGAAGTCATCACAGGCAGTCCTAGCGACGTAAGCCCAGCTTTGTGAAATTAAATATGGCCATCCTCGACGTAAGCCCAGTTAAAAGTTAAAATTTGGAAATGGTCTTTTGCTTAATGCTTATTATGGCCATCCTTGACGTAAGCCCAGTTAAAAGTTAAAATTTGGAAATTGAAATGGTCTCCTGCTTGATGCTTATTATGGCCGTCCCTGACGTAATCCCAGTTAAAAATTATTAGCCCAAAGGAGAGTCAAGCCCCGACTTTGACTCATTGAGGGTCAAATTGAATGCCCAAGAAATTTGGCCGTCCTCGACGTAAGCCAAGTTAAAATTTTGTTGTCAAAATTTGGCCGACCTCAACGTAAGCCCAGTTAACAGTTAAAAATTTGTTGAGAAAATTTGGCCGTCCCTGACGTAAGCCCAGTTAAAAACTTGTTGTCAAAATATGGCCGTCCCCGACGTAAGCCCATTAGCTTATGACTTAGAATAGTCGTTATAGGCTAGAGCCTTTGTCCCGGCAGTCCTTAAAGGGACGTAAGACCAGTTTTCCCGTCAATCTCCCCAAAGATGGAGTTGACCCCGGTCAAGCTATGACTTAGAATAGTCGTTATAGGCTAGAGCCTTTGTCCCGGCAGTCCTTAGAGGGACGTAAGACCAGTTTTCCCGTCAATCTCCCCGAAGACGGAGTTGACCCCGGTCAAGCTTAGACTTAGAATAGTCATTATAGGCTAGAGCCTTTGTCCCGGTAGTCCTTAGAGGGACGTAAGACCAGTTTTCCCGTCAATCTCCCTGAAGATGGAGTTGACCCTGGTCAATCTTGGATTTAGAATAGTCACCATAGGCCGTGCCCGACGTAAGCCCAATAAAAATCTGTCCCGTGTAAGTCAACCCTCTCCTATAGAGTCAAGTTGACCATATCCCCAGCAAGTCAACCCTCTCCCATAGAGCCAAGTTGACCATGTCTCGCCCCTGACCCCTAGAGTCATGCCTCCTTGCGGATCTAAGTAACCCCGCGTACCTCCGAACTACATTAGGCTTGATTCCCCGCGAACGGGATACATAGGAATCCTATACCACTAGGTCCATCCATACAACCAAAATTGGTTAAAGCCGTCGTCCCGTCAGATTGGGATGCTTATTTCTATCGACAACCCCGCTCCTTCGAAGCGACGTTGCCGAGGGGCTCTGTAAGTACCCCAATCTGAAACCGACCTATCTTAGAGGTAGCCTTAGCACCGTTTCAGGGATAAGCTAATAGGCCAGGACCTCCCTAGGATAAGCTATAAATTCCAGGACTACTCTGGTATAAAATTGGAAAAATCCAGAAGCTCGCCAGGCTGAGCCGTACGGATGCTTTGGGTACTAGAGGGGCCTAGCCGTACGGCTGGTTTGGGTACCCTCAGTCCCTATAAATAGAACCTCTTGGTGATCATTTCAAGGGGGGGGGGAGAAACATTAGAACTGAGGTAACTCTGTCGAATTCACCTCAGAATAGTGTGAGTAAGAGTGAACAAAGAGTGAAAGAGAGAAAGGAAGATTGGACTAAACCAAGATAGGTAAAGCCACCTCCCCCCCTCCCTTCTCTTCATCTAAGAACTCTATTTATCTTTGATCTTGTCATTTATTGTTGATCTTTACATTCTTGCAAGTCTTGTCCATTCAAGCAATATACATATATCTATTTATATTTCCTAGTCCAAGCCATGAGATGATCAAAGGTGCCCTCCATACTTTGTGTGGAAGAGGTTCAAACCTAGTTTGATCATGGCTTGTTGATTGTTCATTTACATTCTTGTCATGGATGATGCTCTTGTTGTTCATTTTGCTCATTTTAAGCTATGATGATCATGTTGAGGATAAAGTCTCAATCTTTATCCTCATCACCTTGATCTAGCCCAAAATTCCCAAGTTTGGGTAATAAAGATCCAATATTTATGGTTTGTTCTTGTCCCTAAAGGATTAATCTTGCCTAGAAGAACCATTTTGATGGTAAAGTTTCAATCTTTACTCATCAAATGGTCACTATGGCTCAAAAGGGCATATTGGCCACCTTTTTCATGTTTCTCCCATGATTGCCTTTGATCATGCCCAAAATCTTGTTTTGGGAGGTTCTTTGATGATCAAATGGCATATAAATGAGTTGTTAATGTTGTTTTGTGTTGGAATAACAAACTGGAATCAGAACAGTTTGGTCCAGTTCAAGCAGAATGCTCTGTTTCTGCCTAGAACTGGGCTGTTGCTTGAATAAACTGTAAAATCCCAGGAGTAGTCTCCCCATCCGTACGGCTAGTTTGGCTGTATGGGGAGATTGACCATTTTGCCCTTCTGTCTTCTGTTTTCTTGTCAAACAAACCCTTTTTCAGTTGAAAAGATAAATAAAAAGTTAAAACAAAAAATTTTCGTTAAACACACACACACACACATGCACTTTTGTTAACTAACAAGGGAGACTCGGCTTTATCCGAGGCAACTTGGGAGGACGTAAAAACTCTTCCCAAGTTGTAACCTGACCTCCGAACCTTTGAACTCAAACCTTTGTCATTTTGTTGGGTTTAAAATTAACAAAATGTGGCGACTCTGTTAAAATTGGTCCGGTTCCCGCGTTTGGTATTTCGCCCTTGAAACGCGCTCGTGTTTCTTCTTCTCTCTCTTTTTTGGGGCGGGATCCTTACAGCCTCCCACAACAACAACTCCAACTCCAGTGTCTGCCAAGATTACTCCTTAATAACAACAGTTTAGAGATAGAATCTCTACTGAATTATTTGGAGAAATGGAGGAAGAATCAACTCAGGGGGAGCAGGTGCCCCTTATAAAGTGCATATATAATCCTGCGACCCCCGCTCCTGTGCCTCCTCCAATATCTGCTGCGCCCACAACTTCACTTGATTCAATGGCAAAGCAGATGCTTCTTGATGTTTTTGGGGAATCTAGTTCTGATTATATGCCTCCTCCTCTGCGCACTCATATTAACTCCCCATTCAGACCCACTCCTGTGCCCTCCACTCATGCGCCTCCTCCTTAAACTCCTGATATGAGTTTAGTTATTTCACTTCTCCAATAACTCCTGCAAGGAAAGACGTGTATTGAATCACAATTGGAACTTCACACTTCCATGATTGCAAGTCAAGCTGATGAGATTGCTGCCATTAAGGGGGAGATGGCACGTATCGGTGGTGATATAAGGGACAAACATTTCCTAACTCCTCAACAATGGAACGATGCAATTGATAAAATGAATAATCAATTCAAAGCTACGCTTACTTCTCTCCATGATAAAATATATGGAGGCATCAAACTCACTGACGGCCAAGAATTTTTGGATGCTATAAAAGAAGTGGAAGCTAGCGTGGCATCTGATTTAAGGAAGCTATTTGAGATGGTGGTAGGGGATAGCCAGAAATTACTAAGTGTGGTGGACAAGCTCAAAGAAGTTACGGATTAGCTTGAAATCCTGGGTTTGTCTGTATATGGTGCAGAACCAAGCATAAATCCAAAAGCGCCTGAGTCTTCCGCGCCTACTTCGAGCGCAGATGCTAGTGCGCCTGCTGATATTACCGCCTTGATTTCAAAGATATATGTTTTGAAGGAACATATCGTGACTCATTTCAACGCAACACACTCTAGCGCAGATAGGCGCACAAAACGTGTTTCTGCTAATATTATCTCCGCGCAAACTGCTGTTGAAGCACACCTTCAAGTGTTGGTTAAAAATTTCTAACAGCAGCAGGCTATAACTCAGAGATCCATTGATAAACTATCAATGATGGCCATTTTCGCTATATTAGAGATGGAGTTTCTAATACATTTTCAAACGTCAACACATCCTATCAACTATCAAAGCAAATTTCTCGATCAGTGAGCGAAATTGAAGAAGGATTGAAGGAAGACTCTCCTGCGCCTCCAAACCCTTAGTTTTATTTTTTGTAAACTTTTTGGTTGATGTTTTTGTGCTTAACTGTTTTAGCACGTGTTTTTGTTCTCTTTTTGGATACTTGTAATTTGTAACTCTCTATTATTTTAAGTATTAATGAGAACAATGCATCACTTGTTATCTCAAACCTTGTTCATTCAAACTTCTTGTTTGTAGAGAAATGAATGTTTTTAAAACCATATGCATAATATTTGAACTGCTCATATTTTCATGCATAGAGTTTAAACTTTCAGTTTAAACACATTTCAAAACTAAAACTCATATATTTTGAATGTGTTGAAAGTTACTTCTCTTTCCATTTATAATGATTTATCTTTATTGGAATAGATTAGAAATCTATATCTTGGACTAGTATGTGCATTAACTTGAGACATGATTTACCAATTTTATTCATTTGGACATGATATTATCAAGTATAATGTTTATCCCAGATATAATAGTGTAGATACCCCGAGCGGAGTCCCACTGCTTGGCTAGAGCATGTGGGAGGAACCTAGGATGTCTAATTGGTTTTAGATTTGTAGAGACACCACCTATGTTTTAGAGAAACATAAGAAAAACCTAATAATAGCCTATGTTTTGTTACGAATACCAGAGATTCGTGTATTGAGGTTCGGGGGTTAGGTTACGAAATGGGAATTACTTAAACACCCATTTCGCCCAACTAAAGTTGGTCTTGCTTGTTCATAATTTACATAAAAATGATGTGTTCTTCCTATTCTTTGAAAATGAGATTTAAGGGGTTAAAATAGAGGTTGAATATGGGGAGATAACTCCTTGGCCAACTTCAATGTAGTGAAGTGACCTTTGGTGTCGTGTCCAAAAATGGTTTGGGTGATTTCACACTTTGATAAAAAAGAAGAAGAGTAGAGATGAAGTAGAGAGAAGAGAGAAAATAAATGTTTATCTAAACTTCAAATAGCCTCAAGTCCTTCTTTGGAGAATGCCTTGAAAATACCTTTTAAAAGTGTTTGTGTATAATTTTCTTATTCCAAAAAGTCCCTTTTTTCAATGGTGAAGAAGAGGGGTTTTTATAGGTAGAAATGAGTTGTTTTTGTGCCAAAACGAAGTCACAAAGATCAAATTCCCAGGCAAAATCGTGTAAATTGAGCAAGGGAGGGATTCTTGGACATGATCTGTAACTGACGCCCAGATGCGCGTGCCTCCGTCCTATGGAGGTGGAAGGCAAGCGCGTCTGACCTATAGAGGCCGAGGCGCGCGACTTTGAAAAGGATTTTTTGACAAAATAGACTGGAAAGTCAGAACCGTTATTCAGTTTAGTCCCTGAACTTAACGAAGTCAGTGAAGAACTTAACAAAAGTTACATAAACTAACAAAAAACACTTAAAACAAAAAGAAACACAAAATCAAATGTGCAATCGGGGTGAGCGGTCCAAGGCGGGGTGTCTACAGAGCTCCTCGGCGGCGTGGATTGCGAAGAAAATTGCGCCGACGAAAGAAAGACATCCGCCGAGGACATCACCAAGAAAAAGCAAAGACTCGATGAAAGCAGGAATTTGAAATTACAAGGGATAGAAATGCGCTCCCAGTGTGAGCGAAGAGGTACGGTGATATGAGACGGCCCACCGTGGATAAGGTTTAAAGTCTGGTTAGCAGACTGAGGCTGGAGCCGTTTAGTGGAACCATTATGCCCATTTAGAGTCCGTTGAGCGGACTAAAGCTGAAACGTATTTAGCGAATCCCGTTTGCTGATTTAGAGTCTGGTTGGCAGACTGAGTTGAGCTAAATCCTTTTGGCGAACCCTTTATTTTCTCTTTTAAGAGTCCGATGAGCGGACCTAGGCTGAGTTCTGTGTGTCGTACCCGTTATGCCCGTTTTATAGTCCGTTGAGCAGACTGGCTGAATCCATTTAGTGAATCTGTTTGCCGGTTTAAAGTTTATTGAGCGGACTGAAGCTGAAATCCGTTTAGTGAATCCCGTTTGCTGTTTTAGAGTCTGGTTGGCAGACTGAGTTGAGCTGAATCCGTTTGGCGAACCCGTTATTTTCTCTCTTAAGAGTCCGATGAGCGGACCTAGGCGGAGTTCTGTGTGTCATACCCGTTATGCCCGTCTTATAGTCCGTTAAGCGGACTGGCTGAATCCGTTTGGTGAATCTGTTTGACGGTTTATAGTCCGTTGAGCGGACTGGCTGAATCCGTTTGGTGAATCCATTTGCCAATTTAAAGTCCATTGAGCGGACTCTTCTGATGAGGAGGTGATGATTTTAGTGGTTCACCATGGACCAAAACTGCTGTTAGAAGCCGCACTTACTGTTTGTCTGCTGTTAGAAGCCGCACTTGCTTATTTCTGTTTGACTTATGTGGGGTGCGGGCACAGTTGACTGCAGACCACAAATTTTCTCTTTTTGAGAGAATATGTCGAGATTGGCCTTGATTTGAATACAAAGACACGCCCTACTTTAAGTTTAGTGGGAGTTTCTATCTTATTTTAATTTAGACATACCTTAGGGGCGGACCAAAATAATGTGTGCTTGACTGTGCGTTCAAGGGTGGGGCTTTCGTCTTGGTCTAGTTGATTCTGAGAACGTCTGGACTTCTTTTCTCGTGCAGCCTCCCTCTTTGACTAGGGCCTGATGACACATTTCTAAAATTGGGCGCGGGCGCCTTTGCTTATAATAGTGGGGAGCACGCGCTTCCCATGTGGGTGACGGGAGGCGCGCGCTTCAGGGGAGCGAATTATGGGGCTTGAAAAAAGATCCCCAACAGCTATAATATCAGCCTCTGTTCGAAACCTCTTCCCCAACAACTATTTTTTGCTATTCTTGAACACCTTTTCCTTGCTTGATTTTGCTCATAACCCATATTTTTCATGGCCTCCAACCCTTTCACCCTTGATGCTAAAGCTGTTGGTGACTACGAGAAGGATTTGTCAACTTTCATGTACTCGTTCAAGACTCATCCCAAGAAAGATTTTGTCAAGGATTTTGGGTTCCGCATTCTTTTTACATTGCGGACTTTGAAGCCGGATTGCGATTTGCTGAAGGCTGCTGCAGCCTTTTGGGATTGTGACAGTCACACTTTTAACTTTTCGACGAATGAAATGGTGCCAAGTGTTGATGACTTCTGTAATGACCCCAAACCCCGGCACTATTTTAGTCATAAGTTGAGCACATGAGTGTGGCGACCCGTCCCAATTTTATATAAATTTTACTGAAGGCTAAGTACTTTCGTTTGTGAAAGAGTTTGTTTGAAAGTTAAATGAAGTCTTTGAACTTCGAGTGTGGATTTTGTTAAACTTTATGAAAGTATATTTCAAAAGAAAAATTTTCTAAAAGTGTTTTATAACGTCTTCCAATCGTGTCCCGAGCGTGGGGCCAATTAGGACCACGGGTCTGGGGCGCGACAGTTGGTATCAGAGCTAGGTTGTAGATGGTCTAGAATGACTATGTGACCTAGGAGGGTAGTTGTGTAGAGAATGGGTAACGTTAAGGGTTTTATGCAGGTACTTATTGAAATGGTTGGGACAGAAGGAGATCAGTCTAGGCCTTCAGGGCAGGGTAATGTTAGAGAAGAGGTTCGAATGATGTTCCAAGGTATGTTTGAAACTACAATGAAAGCAATTAGTGACATAGTTGAGCGTAAAAGCAAGGTTGAAGCTTCAGATGTGATAAGACAAGGAGGACGACAAGGAGGACAGCCAAAACCACAACATCAGTATGGCGATAATAGAGAATCTCAGGGTACATTTTCGCAACTTAGAGGATCTTCTCAAGGACCACAGAAAATCAGAAGTCAAGTTAAATGAGTATGTAGTTATTGTTGGAGGGAAGGACACTTAGAGGATAAATGTTGGAAGAAGCAAGGTAAATGTATGAGATGTGGTCAGTTGGGTCATTTTCAGAAGGATTGTCCAAGAATGAAGAATAAGGCATTGGGAAGTGGTGTCAGGTCTTCTCAGGGCCAGAAGAGGGATTCTTCAGGGAAGCTTAAGGTGCAGGATCGTGATTTTGCCATCAATCAACAACATATCTCTGATTCTGCTAATGTGATTGGAGGTATGATTTCTGTGTCTAGTTTGAGAGCACGAGCACTTATAGACCCTGGTTCTGTGCATTCTTATGTGTCTGTGCATTTTGCTTCTCGGTTGAATTTGTCTTCTGAGTCTCTACCTTATGTGTTAAAGGTGTCTATACTAAGGGGGAGTGTTTGGTAATTGATAGAGTGTTGCGCACTTGTGATGTGCAAATTTATGAGCATGTTCTACTTGCTGGTTGAGTTATATTGCCATAGCAAGATTTTGATATTATTGTGGTGGAGTTTTATATGTTAGTGTGCTTTAATTAAGCATGGTAGATATATGTGTTGGGCATTCATGTTATTTATGCATTAAAGTCTGAAAATTGTTATCAGAAGGTTGTGCCGGATATTTAGTTTACGTGGTTGGTAGTAGAACGTCAACATCTAAATTGGAGGATTGATCCTTTCTTTGTGAGATCTCAGATATATTCTTTATTGAGTAGTGCATGTTACTTGAGGAGAAAATTGGGTTATATTGAGTTGTTACAGTGCAATTCTACAGTGCTAATATCTAGTTTAATATACCTATAACATCGGTTGAGTTAAATGAGTAGAAGATTCAGCTTGAGATATTTCTTGATAAAGGATTCATTACGTTTAGTATATCTTCGTGGGATGCATCAGTATTGTTTATTATGAAAAGGTATGATACTTTGCGATTGTATATTCAATACTAAGAGCTCAACCAGATGACTATAGCGAATCATTACTTGTTATCTTATATGGGTGATATATTTTATCAACTTCAGAGATCAGTGGTTTATTCAGTGTTTGACTTGAATTGATTATTATCAGTTGAAAATTTGAGATGGGTATATTTCAATGACGGATTTTCATACCAGGTATGGGCATCATAAATTTGTGGTTATATTGTTTGAATTAACAATTGCTCCAGTGGTATTGTTGGATATTCTGAATTATATCTATAATCATAATTGGATTGCTTGAGAGAAGCAACGGGTTGTGAAATCAAGGTATTATGTCTTCTTATTAGCGGATATATTATTTTGAGGAAGTTTCAATTCAGGCATGGCTATTGATTCTTTAAATATGGAAGCAACAGTAATTGGAAAAATCTTACTTCAGTAGCAAAGGTATGTAACTTGTTGGGATTGGCATGATATTGTTAGAGATTTATTGATGAATTTCTAAGGTAGCTACACTGTTAACTAATTGACACAGAAAGATACACTTTCTCGATGGATTGGTAAGAGTGAAACGAGTTTTTAATTGTGGAAACGAGAGTTGATGACAACTTCAGTATTAATATTGCTTAATGGATTTGACTAGTATTACAGTTATCTAGAGGATATGATTAGTGTTACTATTTTCTAGTGGATATGTCGAGTTTTACCATTATAGTGGATCTAATTAACTCATTGTTCATGGTGATGCCTCGAAGAGTGATTGAGATGTTTATCCATTCAGAATTGTATGGCAGTTATGTATGCTTCGAGAAGTAATCGTTTTCTTGAGGTTGATTTCGATTGTACATTCATTGCATTAGTAAATGACTTTGTTCGTTGCTAGTGATGGAACTTTAACTTTTGTAGCAGAGTATGTAGTCGACACTTAGTGGTACCAAAATGCATAACGGAATTCAACTATAGGTACTTGAAGAGATATACAAGACCAATTTAATTATGAATCCAAGTAAATGTAGAGTATTGAGATAAATTTGAAGAGTTACATTTGATTTGTTTGACACGAGAAATTCTAAGCATTCAACTAAGTCCTTGAGCTGCGAATATTTAGAACTAAAGTATCAGTAATCAGTTGGTTTGTGATAAGCCTTTGAGAGTTCTGAGTGGATATGAATCTATTGCGAAAGGTTTCATTGAAGGAGTTACACTGAATAGTTGAGAACAATGATGTTGATTGATAGCGGATTGGTTACCAAGTTTCCTCACCTTATCTATTTTGAGGGTATAAATGTTAATTCCAGTTGTTACTTATTTGTTCAGAAGATAGTTCGATTTCATGGGATGCCTACGAGCATGGTATTAGATATGGGTTCCTTATTTACATCTTGATTTTAGTAAGCAATTCAGAAGGCTTTGAATTCAGAATTGGGATTTAGAACGACTTTTCATCCTCAGACAGATGGTCAGTCAGAAAGGACCATTCAGATTCTTGAGGACATGTTGAGAACTTGTTCAGTTGATTCTTAGAATTCGTGGGATATACCTTTACTTCTCGTGGAGTTTGCTTAATATATCAGTTCTTCTGAGATTTTGGGAAGAGTTGGAGATTGGGCTTATCATCTTGTGTTACTTCCTTCTCTTGACAAGGTTTATAATGTGTTCCATGTGTCGATGCTACGCAAATCTGTTTATGATCCTTCTCATGTTCTATCTGAGGTTCCCGAGAATATTGAGCCGAATATGTCCTATGAGGAGCATCCAGTTCATGTGATTGATTCTAGAATTCGAGAATTGAGAACTAAAAGTATTCCTCTTGTTAGAGTTGTGTGGAGGAACCATAATGTGGAAGAATCAACTTGGGAGCTTCGGGATGAAATGAAGAGGAAATATTCTTGGTTGTTTGAGGGTCGAGGTAAGTAAACCCTAAAATTCGGGACAATTTTTTTTTTTAAGGGGGAGTGATTGTAACGACCCCAAAAACCCGTCCCTATTTATTTTATATTTTTGGGGATTTTAATTTGAACTTATGTGTGCATTTTATGTGTTGCATCATATTTTATGATTTGCATATCTTACTTGATTAATTGTGTTATTTACTTAGTTAGTATTAATAATGGTTAAGGGAGTTAAATGATTAAGTTGAAACTTTAGGGTCCTTTGTGAAAATGTAACTTTAGGGGCTTAATTGTTCAACTTGAAAGTTGAGTGACCAAAATATAATTTTGAGGCAAAAAAATCTTTATAACCTTAAGTTGAACTCTTTTTCTGTGTTTGCATAATACTTTCCCAGAACATTCTCTCGTACTTTCCTAGGGTTAGGAGAAAAAGGTAAGTTCAACCTATTTCGATATAATTCTTTTTATTTACTTACCCGTTTTAAAATCTAATTATATAAAAATGATCAGGGCGTTGAGTAGGTCATTTCTACCCGAACAAAACATATTTATGCGATACTTTTTACGGAAATAGGTAAGTTACTAATTCCCCTTAAATAGTAAAATGGTCATATATTTGCTATATGTGTGATATGTGGTGAAATTATTGTGAAAAGAATTTATTTGTGATACTTGTTTATTTGGGACAAAGGGAGTATAATTATACTGGGTAAGTGACTTGGTTTGTATGCAAGGATGTATATGGAGTATGTTTATATACCTGAGAATGTTAGTATAAGTGTTTGAAAGTATACTCCTACTCGTGGGACGGTAAAATATTAACTTGAGTTAAATGTTAAATAAGTATATTATAAAATTTATACTATTATTCATGGGACGGAGAAATGAATGAAAGTATCCCTAAATGAGTATACTAGTATATTAGAAAAATTATACTTATACTTTTGGGACGGTAAAATATTTAAATGGAATAAAAGAAAATTATTCTATTATTTGTGGGACGGTAAAAAGAATGAAATAAAATTGAAAGTAATGTTTTGGGATGGTTTTTGTACTCCTGGTAATAGTATAAGTGTTAGTAAGTTATACTCCTACGCTTGGGACGGATGAATTTGGCTTGCAGGAGAAATTTGAGAATTTTGAGTCTGGTTTTGGGCAACCGCCCATAAGTGCTGAAAAGTTGAGTTGTTCCATTTCAAGTGATTTAAAGTTCAATCTTGATCTAGGTCTTAGGTGATATCCTAGAGTACCTAGAGGGTTGTTGTGGAACACCCTAGTGTTTGAAATTGGTTCCTTTGTGAACATATGTGTTGTGGAATTTGACTAAATGTTAATTGGATATAGTTGACCATCTTTTGATGTGGTTTGGATTGGTTCATCTTTGTGATGTATTTGGCTTGGTTCCCTACTTTGGAATCATTGTCCTTGGCTGTTGTTTAAGCAAGTATTCATTACTATGCTAGTGTTAAAGTCCAGCTGGTCTTGTGTTGTGGAGTCGGGCAGTGGTAGGGATTATAATGGCACACGAGCCAAGTTCATTGTAAGGCTTCTACCATTGGTTTCCCATTTTTAACCCCTAGTCCAGATTGGCCTTGGATGGGATGAACTAGCTCCCTCGAGTGAGCATTTGGGTTATGACTTTGTGTCATATTTCCCTCTCTGGTTACTTTGGTTCTATTGGTTATGGTTTGGTTGTTGGGATCCCGGCTTCAGCTATTTATGCTGCTCAGATGGTTTTCTCAGATGGTTATATGTTTGATTCGAGAACCTTGGCTCAGTATCCATGTATGAGTGTATAATTTAGCCTTATGTGCTGCCTGATGAGTTGGTCGTTATTTCCAACCGGTATGGGACGGTTGGCGATAGGGAGCCTCTCATGTTATGTGCTATATGCTATATGATTATTTGTTTATATAGTTTCTTTATGATTATCATATCAGCATGTAACGTAGTTGCATTTTAGTAGCTTACTGAGATTCATTCTCACCCCTTATTTGTTTACTGTTTTAGTTAAGCGGGTCCAGGGGATAGGACACTTTGGCACGGGAGGACGTTACAGTGGTAATAGTTGGGATTTGTTTTGTAAAGGCTACATTATGTAAATGTAAAACCTTTTGGGTAGAGTTTCCGTGACTTCATCGTTTTGTAACACCATTATTTTGGATAATGTTGGTGTATGTACATTTGTATAAAAATTTGTAAGCCTTCGGGCTAAGTACTTTTGTTTGTGAAAGAGTTTCTTTGAAATTTAAATGAAGTCTTTTAACTTCGAGTGTGGATTTTGTTAAACTTTATGAAAGTATATTTCAAAAGAAAAATTTTCTAAAAGTGTTTTATAACGTCTTCCAATCATGTCCCGAGCGTGGGGTCAAGTAGGACCACGGGTCTGGGGCGCGACAGAATTATAGTTAGAATGTTAAATAAATATTTGGAGGAAGTTGTAATAGTACTTTTGAGACGATGAATTATAGTTAGAATGTTAAATAAATATTTGGGGGAAGTTGTAATAGTACTTTTGAGACGGTGAAATAGAGTTAGAGTAAAAGAATATAGTTTGGCTGGCGGAGGTGTGTGGGCGGCCGCCCAAATAGGGCGTGCGGCTGCACATCTATCTGTAAGGTTTTGGTCGTGGGCAGTGTGGTTTTGGGCGACCGCACAACACGTTGTGGGCGGCCGCACAATTGACTGGAAAAACTGAATTGTTCCAATTGAATTGATTTAGGGTTCAATCTTTGTCTAGGTTTTGAGGTCTATTCTAGGGTACCTAGATAGGCGTTGTGGAACACAAGGGTGTTAGGAATTGGGTTCGATTATGAATGGATACAAAATGTGAAAGAGTGGTTAAGTTACCCTACGGATTTGTTTAACATCTTGATGGTGTATTTATTCGGATTCCATACTTGGAAATCCTAAGTGTAAAGAAATGATTGGGTTCATAGTCATCGTACTCTTTATGAGTAACTTATGGTTATCATCCTTATGATGTGTTTTGGACGTTGTTGTGCTCTTTATGAGTAACTCATGGTTATCATCTTTATGATGCGTTTGGTATGGTTCTTTACTTTTGAATCATAATATTTTAAACGTTCACTGTTGTTGGGCTCTTTATGAGCAACTCATGTTTATGGTTGTTGGGCTCTTTATGAGCAGTTTATCATCTTTATGATGTACTTAGTATGGTTCCCTATTTTGGAATCATACACTGATTGTGCTTTCGTTTAAAGTCCAGCTGGTCTTACTTGATTGAGTCGGGCAGTGATGGATATTATAATGGCACTCGAGCCAAGTTCATTATAATGTTCTTCACTGGTAACCCCTTTTTACCCAATCCTGATTGTGTGGTTGGGATGCCCCTTCCTGATTGTGTGGTTGGGATGAGCTAGCTCCCTTGTGTGAGTATTCTAGCTACACATTTTAGGGTTATGACTTTGTGTCATTTTCCCACTGTTGTTATTGTTGTTGTTTGGTTCCGGAACCCCTGCTTCAGCTCTTTGATGCTGCTCTATTGATGCTGCTCTTCGATGCGGCCCTGTTGATATGGTTCAGATTGTTATATCCTTTTGGGAGAACCTTGGCTCAGTATCCTTTGTTACGTGTTTATTTCAGCTTTGTGTGCTGCATTATGAGTTGGTCGTTATTTCCAACCGGTATGGGACGGTTGGCGATAGGGAACCTCTCATTTGTTGTTATATGATTTAGTTATTCAATTGATATATATGATAACATGCCATGTAGCTGCATTAGTAACTTACTGAGATTTATCTCACCCCGTTCCTTTCAAAATTGTTCCTTAGTTTACAGGAAAGCTAGAGGTAATAAGCTTTGAGAGCTGATGTCGTTGTGGGACTGTTCTGAGCAGGTTATACTCTTTTGGGATAGTTTCTCTATGGAGCCTTTGTGTATTCTTGTTGTAAGGCAGTGGTTGTACAATGTACAGTGTTATATAAGTACTGTTGGTTGTATATCAGATTTCGCGCGCCTGGTTTGGTATTTAGCATTTTATAGATGTATATTATGCTATTTTGATATTTATGGAATTTAGAATTTTTGGGGCGCGACAACTTCGGTGCCATTCTCGGCATGCCATTGGCGGGTCAGATTGCCGTCCCCAAGTACCATCGGGGCGTGATTGATTCTTGGTCCGATTTGTTGAACCTCCCAATTGAAGATGTGAAGCAAATGTTGCACTGTACCATGGTTGACAGAGCTGAGTTGCCGATGTTCTTCAGTTTGCATTTGGAGGATACAGCGTTTTAGTCCTTTAAGAGGAATGCCTTGGCAGTTTGTCTTTTCAGCGAGGTTTTGTTCATTATGCCTCTCGGTACTGCAGATGCACAGTTGACTGAGATCATTTTGCAGGCAAGAGGGTAGTAGTTCAGCATAGTCCCTCTTATAGTACGGAAACCTTGCATGGTCTGGACGAACTGCATCGGATAGATGAGATGCAACGGGGAAGCCCCTTGCTCTTGACCATATGGCTTCGGGAGCATTTCAGGATTTACTCTCCGGATGGTGATCATTCTCCTTTCGCTGTCCATAGGAGGAAATTGCTGATTCGAGATTGATCGAGGATGGTTGGAAGAAGTTCTTTGCATCCCAATCATCGGCTGATATTGAGTGGTGTCCTCCTTCTTGGGGACTTTTTCCCTTTGTGGAATGGACTCTGGGTTTTGGGCATGTGGTTCTCCTTGGTCTTAGATATTCCTCATTTTATCAGCCGGAACGAGTTCTGAGGCAATTCGATCGTCAGCAAATAGTTCCTTTTCCGAGGAGCGGGGTGCTTCGTCCAGTCTCATATATGGGTCCAGACTTTTCAAGGGAACTTCAGTCGTTTTGGGGAGGTGACCGCCATCGGTGGGCTTCTGTCCCTACTCATTGGGGTAGTATTTTCCTTCCCGAGAGTTACTTGGATATTCTGTTCAGCACCCTTTACCGCGGTATCACTTGGGTTGACACTCTTCAAGCTGAGTTGATAGGGAAGGACTTTGAGCCTAGCAGTGCTTTGAGATACAAGGAAGCTGCCGCTGATTCGAATAACATTCTGGCTGACCCATTCGGCACTTACTTGGATAACTTTTATGCTCGGAGGCGTCTTGCTGCGAGGAAGATCATGGTCTGTCTCAGTGTGCCTAGGCTGCCCAAAAGGAGTAGGAGTGAGAGCCATTCGGGTGGCCCTTCGAAAGCTAAGAAGAAATTAGATTTTTCCTAGTACCCCAAGATTGCAATTAATAGACCACTTGTTAGGATTTTAAGTGTTTTATTGTCTTTTATTGCTCAACAAATGTCCATTGTAATGGTAAAAACGATTCATGGAATGAATAAAATTGCATCTTGTTTATGAAATGATTGGGTAAAAATTATTGTTTTAGACCGCACCGAAGGTTGCCCACGTTCTTCCAGTATGGAAGCTCAGGTCTCCGTAGTTCAAATAAATGAAGACCATTTTATTTTATTTTGTGCACCCTATTTTTTTGCCTAGACCGCCCTTGCGGGTTTTCAATCTAGCGGGCTTCTTTTTTGCACTCTGCTCTAATTTTTGCCTAGGTCGCCCTTGCGGGTTTTCAACCTAGCGAGCTTTTTTTTTTTTTTTTTTTACATGGTATTTATTTGTTAAGCGTAGAACTTCTTGAGCTTGTCGAGGTTGACCTCCTTTGGCAATTGATCGCCATCCAAGTCTACAAGTCGGACTGCACTGCCGCTTAATATCTTCTTGACCACATACGGACCGATCCATCGGGGTCCCCATTTTCTAAGGGGATTCATGGCATTGGGAGGATGTTATCTTAGGACCAAGTCTCCCACCTTGATGTTTCAAGGCCTCACCTTCTTTTTGAAAGGCTTTGCCATTCTCTGCTGATAAGCCCTTATGCGTTCGAATGCTCTTAGCCTCTTTTCGTTGAGTAGGGTTAATTTTTCTTATCGGCTCTGCATCCATTCAACCTCATTGACTTGATTTTTGCACAAGACTCGCAAAGATGGAACTTCAAGTTCGACCAGGAGTACGGCTTCAGAACCATAAACCAATGTGTACAGAGTTTCTCCCGTTGCTGACCGAATTGATGTGCGGTAGCCCCACAATGCTAGAGGCAATTTCTCAGGCCAATCCCTTCCTGTTGAGGCCATTTTTCATATGATGGTCTCAATTGTCTTCTTTGCTGCTTCGACCGCACCATTAGCTTGAGGACGGTACGGGGATGACTTGTGCTTGGTAATTTTATAATCGACCAAAAGTGCATTCATTTCTTTCTCAAAGTGAGAACCATTGTCGGAGATGATATCGTGAGGGATGCCGTATCGGCACATAATGTTGTTCTTCACGAATTCGGCCACTTTCTTGGTGTTGAGAACTCGGTAAGCTTGTGCTTCAATTCATTTTGTGAAATAATCTACTGCCACTAGAGCGAACGACTGCCCGTTTCTTCCCATGGGATGGACTTTCCCAATGATATCTATGCCCCAACAAGAGAAAGGCCATGGCGTGGTCATGTTTTACAGTTGTGAAGGTGGAGCATGTTGCAGATTGGCATGGAACTGGCACTTGGCGCACCTTTTGACTTTTTTGATGCAGTCTCTTTCCATGGCGGTCCAATAATAACCGCTGCGGAGTATCTTCTTGGCTAACATGATCCCATTCATATGGGGTCCACACTCACCTTCGTTGATTTCATGCATTGTCTCTTGAGCTTCGTTCTCATCGGCGCACAAGAGATTGATCCCTTCGTAATGCCTCTTATAGACTCGGATCCCAATTAGCACATATCTCGATGCTAGATTTTGTAATGCCACTCGAGATTTCTTACTACTGTCCTTGGGGAAGGTGTCGTCCTTGAGGAAATTCATGATGTCTGTGTACCACGGAGGGTTTCCTTGGACTTCGTTGATCTCAATGCACATGCAATATGCCGGACTAGTCCTTCTTGAAATTTTGAAGAGCTTCACCATTTTTCCTTTGGGCATCTCAACCAGTGAGGCTATAGTGGCCAATGCATCGGTAAAGCGGTTCTTGTCTCTAGGCAAATAATTGAACGTGATGTCTTGGAATTGTTCAATCAACTCTTCCAGGTGTTGACCATACTGTTGGAGGGTCGGGTCTTTGATTTTCCATTTGCCAGACGCCTGATTGATACGGAGCAAAGAATCACCGAATACTTCCAAGTCTGTGACATTTCTTTCTAGGGCTACTTCTAGCCCTGCTATACATGCCTCATACTCAGCAATATTATTGGTGGCTTCAAATTCAAGACGGATTGCAATCACAGTGTAGATACCATTTGGATCTACAAGCAACATTCCTATCCCATAACCGTGCTTATTGGCCGCCCCATCGAAAAAAAGTTGCCACTTATTTTCCTCAGTTGTAGCGCAAATCAAGTCCTCGTCGGGAAATTGTAAGTCTTCCCCCTTCACTTCATCACAGGAAAATTCAGCAAGCTGATCACTGAACACTTTCCCCCTGATGGATTTGAGTGTGACGTAAGTGATGTCATAGCCGGCGAGCATGAAGTACCACTTAGATATCCTTGTTGACATGAAAGGTTTCTTGAAGATGTAGCAGAGCGGGTCCACTTTTGCTACTAACTTAATCTGAAAGGCTTCCATGTAGTGTTTGAGCTTTTGAGTGACCCATACCAATGGTGCACATGACTTCTCCAAGTGGAGTAGTTCTTTTCGCCTCCTTGAAATCGGTGACTAACAAAGTAGATAGTATTCTCTTTTGTGGAGTCTCGTTGCTCTTGTGCTAGCATATCCCCTAGGGCTTCATCATTCACTGTGAGGTAGAGCAAGAGAGGCTTCTCCTTGTGCGGTGGAACCAGAACTGGAAGGCATGTTAAGTAATGCTTCACTTGGTCAAAGGCTTCTTGGCATGCGTCGGTCCATTCTAGAGCCACATTCTTCTTGAGTAACTTGAAGATTGGCTCACACATGGAAGTGAGTTGGTGCACAAACCGACTGATGTACTGAAGTCTGCCCATTGAACCTTTGATTTCTTTCTGTGTGTTCGGAGGAGGCATGTCAATGATTGCCTTGATTTTTGAGGGATCTGCTTCAATTACCCTCTCGGTGACCATGTAGCCAAGAACTTTTCTTCAAATAACCCCAAAAGTGCACTTTGCAGGATTGAGCCTCATTTTGTGTTGTCGAAGCCTTTCAAAGAACTTGCGGAGATCGATCAAGTGTTGACCGTCAGTCCCTTTTGAATGGATGATCATGTCGTCCACATAGACTTTGATTTATTTGTGGATCATGTCATGGAACAAGTCTGTTACTGCCCTTTGATAAGTAGCCCCAGTGTTCCTCAACCCAAACGGCATGACTGTATAGCAGAAAGTGCCACACGGTGTTGTGAAAGCAGTCTTTTGTTCGTCTTCTTCGGCCATGAGAATATGATTGTACCCTGCGAAGCCATCGACAAACGAGCGGACCTTATAGGCGGCAGTTGAATCGACTAGCATGTCGATGTTGGGTAGTGGAAAGTTATCCTTTGGAGAAGCTTTGTTTAAATCCCGGAAATCCAAACAAATACGAACCTTGTCGTTATCCTTTCTGACTGTCACAACATTTGCTAGCCAAGTCGGATACTCAATGACTTTGATAAAACCCACGCTGAGAAGCTTCTCTATCTCTTCTTTGACTTGCAGAGACCATTCGGGCTTGATCTTTCTGAGTTTCTGTTTGACTGGCTTGACGTCTTCCTTGATCGGTATTCTGTGCTCGGTGACATTTCTGTCTAAATCCGGCATGTCTTTGTTTGACCATACGAACACATCCATGAACTCTCTGAGCAGTGCAGTCAATCTGTCTTTCTCTTCCCCTTTGAAGAAGCTTCTGATCTTGGTTTCCTTCAGCTCTTCGTCGGTACCCAGATTAACAACATGCAATTCTTCATCAGCCCTTGGACCATTTTCACCATGACTACGGACCTGATGAGCTAGTTCATTTATGTATGTTTCATTTTCGTGGTCTATTTCATCATAGTTTGAATCGTTATTAACTAGTTCATTAAATTCATTATTAGTTAATTCATCATTTTTGATGTTTGCAATCTCCGGGTACTCAGAAAGATCAAATTTTTCATTAGAAAAGAAAGGGAACACACGCTCGGCTATTGCCTCCATATCCTCTTGGGTGAGGGTGTCGAAAACTCGGACTCGAAAGTGAATGTCAATAAGTCTTCCTTTGTTTCCTTGCGCGGAATACAACCCATTTTCTCGATCAAGAACTCCTCGGATACCATGGGCCCCTTCGTTGAATACCAGTTGTTGATTGCTTCAGAGCTTGGCTTGATCTTGCTGACAGGCTTGCTTCCCATGTTGGTGTTATCGGAGATGGCATTGACTTAGCATTCATCCATGATGGCAAGTTTCTCGAACATGGAGGATAAGTCAGTCAATTCTTCCCCCATAGTGATCTATGTCTCAGTTTTGATGGTCATCTTCTTTCCCCACCATTCTCGGGGTGACATTCGAGTAGGTTCATCTTCGCGCTTCTGAATTTCACAGTCAGTGAAGATTTTGAGGCCGGGGTTTCTGATGCCCTTGTTGTTGACCCATGGCTCGGGAAATATTATGTATGGGACATCTTCCGCCTGGCGAACAAAGTAGCCATTTAATATCTTACGGTAAGGCCTCAAATTGGGGATTTCATAGTAACGACCTTCTCTGCGAGCTTGGGCTTTTTCATTCTTGACTGCTTGCTCATATTTCATGTCGTCTTTGGAAGGCTCATATCCCAACCCGAACTTGTTCTTGACAAAAGGGACTTCTACGGGTTTCTTTCTCCCTTGCTGTTGTTTCCCTAGGCCTAAACTGGGGAAGTAATTCATCTTCCTCATCATATGGAGGAGTTTGTGATTGCCGAGGGTCCATGACCCATTTCCCCCTTCTTTGTCGATGGTGTTGATTGAGACACCAGAGAGGGTGGAGTCTTCTAATCCATGTTGAACTTGGTGGACGGGTCCCCCATTCTTGTGGATAGTGACATTTTCTGCAATGGCAATCACTATTTTATCTCCATTTCGGAACTTGAAACATTGATGGAGAGTGGAAGGGACAACATTGGAGCTATGTATCCATGGTCGGCCCAAGAGAAAATTAAATGAGGAGGGGACATCGAGCACTTGAAATAGGATGGACATGACCATGCTCCTAAATTCAATGTCCAATTCTATTATGCCTATGACTATGCGGGCAGTTCTATCGTATCCTCGGATCACTTGACTAGAGGGCTGCAAATCTGAATTTTTAAGCCCAGTATGCCCATAATTCGGCTAGGCATTAAGTTGAGTGCGGAACCACCGTCAACCAAAACTCTTGAAATAGGTCTCCCTCTTGCTCTTACTTTGAGATAGATGGCCTCATTGTGATCGGACCCCAGTGGTGGAAGGTCCATGTCAGCAAATGTGATGACATTGCCAAAGTGTATGTGGCCTATCATAGCAGTAAGGTCTTCAGGAGTTGTATCAGGAGAGACTGATGCGTCGTCGAGGTTGCTAATAATGAGGTCTCGGTGCTTCTTTGAAGATGCAATGAGGTCCCAAATGGATATGTTTTCTTGAGTCTTCTTGGGTTGAACTAATAAAGGATCTTCGGATATGTCGCGAATTTGCGATCTTTGAGAAGAGGTGCTTACCGCAGAAGCGATGGGATTGCTTGCTATGACCCTACCAGATCGAGTTAGCATGTTGACGCTCCCGTTTTGCTTCTTTTTCCTATTCTATAAGACTTCCCTCATTATCTCATCATAAGTCACAACGTAGCAAGAATTATCAATTTCATTCATATCATTGGAGCCCTCATTCACAATGGGAATTGAAGGAGTGGTCTCCTTACTCTCACCTAGCTATATTACATGAACCTCACCCTTACTAGGAACTATGAATTCCTTCTTGTCGATGAGATCTTGAACAATGTTGGGGAGGCTGAAGCATTCTTCGGTAGCATGGCCACTATGTTGATGATAGTCACATCATTTGTGATTAGCTTGGTTGGCGGTAATCATCTTAGGCTTGTACCCTTGCAGAGGGGTAATTTTCCCTTTGGCCTTGAGGGCCTCAAAAGATTAGGTTAGAGTCATGCCTTGAAGAGGAGTGTAGACACGATCACTTTGGAATTTCTTGCCTTGGCGGTGGGACTTTCTTGTAATTCCCCTTATCGGTAGTGACGGCATTGACAGAGGCCTCTTTTGTCGAGTTAGAGGCGGCCTTGTAGGGAAAGGTAGGAGTGGTTTTCTTGTTTACTTGAGCAAATCATCAAGTCGGACCCCCGCCTCGAACATTTGAGCAAAATCTGAGTAGCAAGCCCCACTTAAATGGGTACGGAGATCAATCTTGAGACACTTGAGGAAGATGTCCATTTGCTCTCTTGTGTTGGGCCTCTTTACTATTTCGGCGTGCTTGTCATTCCACCTCCTTGTGAAGTCAATAAAGGATTCATTGTCCCTTTGGGTGGTATTCTTGATCTCTTTCTTTATCGGGCGGTGAGTGGTGTTGCCTTGATATTAACTTTTGAAGGCAAGCATGGCGGCATCCCTATCAAGAAGGATGGCAAGTGGGAGAGTTGCATACCAATCTTTGGCGGCTCCCTCGAGGGTAAGAGGGAAACATTGTGCCATCACCTTTGGAGAGACCTTTTTCGGAACCATAGCCCATATGTAAGTTTCAATGTGGGCCATTGGGCAAGAGTTTCCTTTGAACTTGCTGATGTCGGGCATTTTGAACTTGTCAGGGAGAGCGGCCATTGTGCTCATGAGAATTGATGACTGATAAAGGCTTGTGTCGGAGCCTTTCCCCAAGTTGAGACCATTGAAGCGTTGGTCGATGTAGGCCATAATTGAGTCAACCACCTTGTGATCTTTGTTCTCGGTGCTTGGTTCCCCCATTTTCTTGTTGCGGGTACTCACATACAGGCTTTCAAACAAACCCTTGGTCCACTCGGATTCCCCAATGTCATCTTTGTCTTTGCCCTTGGAAAGATTGGTGATCTTAGCCTTCATTTGGTCCATTTCGGCTTCATGAGCCTCCTTTTGATTGTGAAGGTGGGCTTGCCATAAATCATCTTTGTTTTGAGCCTCCTTGTTGAGGGTGGAGACTTGCTCTTGGAGATTTTGAACCAATGCTGAGAGTTGCTCGAGGGACTTGGTGTTGTTGGTGTTGGAGTCATTTGCAGAAGGACCGGCCATTGATGTTGTTGGAGTTGTCGGAGTGATCAATTCACGAACTAGCCGGTTTGCTGAGTCTCAGTAGATGCGGTAAGTACCAATCGAACCTAAATTGAAGAAGAGACCCTTGTCAGTCTTGAGCAACACTTTCAGTCCATGAAGAGGCTTGAACACACAGTGGGCACACGACTCAAACCACATAAAGAAAAATGACTCCTTTTTTTTTTATAAGTCGGAGGGACGGAGTCCCTTTTGGGGTTTCTAAGAAAATAGTCGAATCGTCACACTAGTATATAGACCTTCTCGCGGTCCCATATACTCATCGGATTCCACCACGTTTGTGAATCCTACATATGACGGGATTAAAATAAATTAATATAGTAAAGCATACATGCGGGGACGAATTTTTATTTTGTCCATAATAACCACTTGTTTCTCTTGGAAACGGCATGTATGTTTTGAAAACATTAGTTTAGGGAAATGTCGACACATGAAAACCGACTTGGACACGGAGTGTTAGACCCTAACTAGAATGTGTTGGCTTGTGCTCGGCTAAAGAGAAGCTTAAAGGTCACCCCCGGCATGTAGTGAACTACGCCACGGGATGAGGTTTACCGCTTCGGAAGAGTCAAGGTCGGGTGGAGCTTGAAAATTCCTAGGACGGGCCTCGACGGATTTGGGGTTATGAACTTGTGCGACTCGATAGTGAGAAATTGATAGGAATTTTTTGCACGTAGTGTGATATCCAGCAAGTGACAAAAGATTTTTTTTATTTTTTTTTTAGAAAATGAAAGCACATAAGAACATAATTTACAACTTTAGAATCACCCGTGTGACTGATAAAAGAACATGAAATAAAACAGTCCCGAGGTCTAAGTCAAATCTGATGCAGGAAACTGTGCCCACACCCCATCATTCTGTTCTGTTCCGGGAACCTGTTCATGCTTTGGAAAACTGCCCAAAAGCGTGCGCCTCTGGCCTGTGATGTGGGATGCGCGCGCTTTGCGCTTTCTAATTGAGAGGCGCCCGCTTCTGGGTAAACCTGTCACACACTTGGACTCAGAGGATTGCCCTGGTTCTGAACATGTTTTCGAACCCCTGCAGAAATGATTAGCACAAAAAGGAAGAATAGGAAGAACACATGGGAGGCGAATGATTTTGGTTACTGATGTGAGACACGCGCGCCTTAGGAAAAGCAGGCCAGAGGCGCACGCTTCCCACCATCAGGAACCAGAAATTGTAAATTATGAACAAAATGCAAGTTTAACCTTCAAACGTCCCCAGTGGAGTCACCACTATAGATACCCCGGGAGTGTTGAAGTGATCAAACCGGAGGAATAGTTGTGATGAGATAGCCGGTTCGGCTAGGACCTAATTGGAAATAGATTCAAGTAGCTCATCCACAACATTGATCAAGATAGTATTGACTGCGGCTTAGATCTCATCAGGAGGATAAATGTAGAAGGTAGGATTGCGGCCGGACTTCTCAGCAATCAGTTCGGCTTTAGCAGCGGCTTTAGCACGCTTTTCGCATAATTTCTCAGCCTTGAAATGCTTCAAGTAAGTTGCAATGTATTCGGCACACTTCCTCTTCTTTATCATCGGTTTGGATGGAAATGATGGTGATGGATGGACTGATGCTAGAGATTGACTTGACCTCGGATGAACCGGAGAAGATAGAATCAGAGATGGGGTTCTTTCTGTTGGGTTTCCTAGTAACATGCGCAGTATAATTAAGCATTTAAATTTTCATGAAACCCAAAGCCCATAGATCCATTCATATGATTAAGTTAAATACATGCGCAAAGAATACTAGAATACTAACCCTTGATGCCTTTGATTTTGGAACCTTGATTCTTGGTGGAGACTGGAAAGCTTGATCACGAACAAAATCAAGAACACGAACTTTGAAGATGATAAGCTTCACCCTCTATCGGTATCCACACCACGAATGAATATCAAGAACACTTGATCTTGGTTGCTAGACCGAATTGTGAAACACGCTTTCACAATTGTAAGAACTATATGGAATTATTAATTCTTAATCTTGGATTCTAAATCTTTGATCAAGAATATTGTTTCTCAAAACCACTAGGTTTCATATGCTTAATGGCTGGTGAAAAGATGTTTATATAGGTCCTAGTCCTTAAACCTTAAGGACTAGGAAACTTAAATCCCGTCACCCAATTAATGCTGCAAACTTTCTGTCCAAGCAGCTCTGGCACGGTCGTGCCCTATAATTGGCACGGTCGTGCCAATTGGTGCGCGCCTGCCATCCCGGCTCTTGATTAATGGCACGGTCGTGCCGAATGACATGGTCGTACTTTATATCTGGAAGGTCGTGCCAGACCAGAAAAATTCCTTTTTCCATAATTCCAATTCAGTCCTTTAGGATTCATTCTATTTGTGTGTGACCCTATAGGATTACACTAAGTTTCCAATGGGCTTAAACATAAACCATAAGATATGATTAGGTTCTAGTAAACCATCTTCCCTACATGAATCCGAATATGCCAATCATATCCTTTATAACTTACTGGTTAAAGGTAGCATTTGAATATGTCAAACATAATGTTCATTAAGTGGAAGACTATAATAACTTCATGTCTAAGGATTCAAATGACATAACTAATATGAGATCTATATACGACATAGACCATGATACAAATCTCATAGAGCGGGTCATGTCCAGTAACTTGTTCCAAACAAGTACCCATAAATCTAACATGATCATCCCATGATCATTTAGCCTTTATACTAGTGCTTAAAAAGTACTAGGGATGGAGATTATTATAAGTAAACATGAACAACAATAATAATCAAAACATCTCTTTATTAATATGAATAAAATGATAACAATTACAACGTTTAATAAATGTGCCTAGGGCACCAACACTAACAATCTCCCACTTGCCTTAGGCCCAATCTCCCATGTATCTAATAACCATGGACCTAACATGACCATCATGTTTATCTTGTGGAAGTCCCTTTGTTAGCGGGTCCGCAACATTATCATCAGTTGGTACTCTGCATATATTTACGTCTCCCCTATCAACGATTTCTCGAATGATATGAAAACGCCTAAGTATGTGTTTGTATTTCTGATGTGCCCTTGGTTCCTTTGCTTGAGCAATAGCACCATTATTATCACAATAAAGGTCTATTGGGTTAGCAATACTAGGAACCACTTCAAGTTCACTAGTGAACTTCTTAATCCAAACAACTTCCTTTGCAGCATCCGATGCAGCAATATACTCAGCTTCAGTTGTAGAATCAGTGACTGTACTCTGCTTGGAACTCTTCCATCTTACAGCTCCACCATTTAACATAAACACAAAACCCTATTGTGATCGACTATCATCTCTGTCGGTTTGGAAGCTTGCATCCGTGTACCCATTTACAACGAGATCATCTTCCATTCCTCCATAGATCAAAAACAAATCTTTAGTCCTTCTCAAGTACTTAAGAATCGCTTTTACAGCCATCGAGTGATTCTCACTGGGGTCGGATTGATATCTACTCGTCATGCTCAAAGCATAAGATACATCTGGCATAGTACATATTATGGCATACATGATGGATCCAATTGCCGAAGCATATGGAATCTCACTCATTTTCTCACGCTCATATTTTGTCTTAGGACATTGAGTCTTGCTTAGAGAAACTCCATGTAATACTGGCAACTGTCCTCTCTTAGAATTTTCCATGTGGAATCTTCTATGGACTTTGTCAATGTATGTACTTTGGCTTAAACCAATTAGTTTCCTTGTTCTATCTCTGTAGATCTTAATGCCAAGTACATATGCGGCTTCACCCATATCTTTCATTGCGAAACACTTTCTAACCAAGTCTTTACAGACTGAAGTGTAGGAATGTCGTTTCCAATGAGCAATATGTCATCCATATATAAAATAAGGAATAGTACTATGCTCCCACTAATCTTCTTGTATACACAAGGTTCGTCTTCGTTCTTAATGAAGCCAAACTCTTTGACCGATTCATCAAAATGGAGATTCCAACTCCTAGAAGCATGCTTCAATCCATAGATGGATTTCTGCAATTTGCATACTTTAGAATTTTGTTCAAAACCCTCAGGTTGTTTCATATACACATCCTCATGCAAGTTCCCGTTAAGGATAGCGGTTTTGACATCCAATCAGCCATATTTTGTAGTCATGATATGCGGCAATGGCAACCAAAATTCTTATAGACTTGATCATTGCTACGGGTGAAAAGGTTTTATCATATTCAATACCATGAATCTGCCTATAACCTTTTACTACAAGCCTAGGTTTGTATGTATGCACCTTCCCATCTATGTCAGTCTTCTTCTTGAAGACCCATTTGCATCCTATGGTTTTTACACCTTCGGGTGCATCAATCAAGTTCCAAACTTGATTATCATGCACGGATTGTAATTCGGATTCCATTGCTCCAAGCCACTTATCTGAATCAGGAGAAGACATCGCCTCTTGGTAGGTGGTCGGTTCATCATTCTCAATGATCTCCACCTCATTACTATCCGTTACGAGAAAACCATATCTCTCGGGCTCGGATCGTTACCTACCAGATCTGCGAGTTACTTGTGTATCTTGAACAGGTTCCACAACTCGTTGTGGGACTTGTTCTTGTTCCACTATCGGTTCAATGTCATTTTTTGGGTCTCGAACCTCTTCGAGATTTACTTTACTCCCACTGATTTCTTTGGAGAGAAACTCTTTCTCTAGAAAGACACCAGTTCGGGCAACAAACACCTTTTTGTCCGTTCGGTTGAAAAAGTAATATCCTTTAGTTTCCTTAGGATATCCCACGAAAATATATTTATCAGATTTGTGTGCAAGTTTGTCGGAGACAAGTCTTTTGACAAAAACTTCGCAACCCCAAATCTTCATGAAAGACAAAATAGGTTTGTTTCCGCTCCATATCTCATATGGAGTCTTTTATACCGATTTGCTTGGAACACGATTTAGTGTGAAGGCAGCAGTTTCTAGTGCATAACCCCAAAAGGATAAAGGAAGATCAACTTGACTCATCATTGATCGAACCATGTCCAACAAAGTACGATTCCTCCTCTCGAACACACCATTCCATTGTGGTGTTCCGGGTGGAGTCAATTGTAAAACTGTTCCACAATTCTTTAGATGATCATCAAATTCTTGACTTAAATATTCTCCACCTCGATCCGATCAAAGTGCCTTAATACTTTTGACAAGTTGTTTTTCTACTTCGTTTGAAATATTCTTAATATCTCAAATGCTTCACTTTTATGTTTCATTAGGTAAACATACCCAAATCTACTATAATCATCAGTGAAGGTTATGAAGTATTGAAATCCTCCCCTAGCATTGCTACTTAGTGGTCCGCATACATAAGAATGTATCAATCCCAATAAGTCGCTCGCCCTTTCACCCAACTTGGTAAAGGGGTCTTAGTCATTTTTCCAAGAAGACACGACTCGCAAGTATCATATGACTCAAGTTCACATGAACCCAAAAGACCGTCCCCATGGAGTTTTGAGATACGCTTCTCATTAATATAACCAAGACGGTAATGCCACAAATAAGTATGATTTACATCATTAGGTTTAGATTTCTTATTTATATGATAGACATTTTCATTATTTTCATTCTTGACATCAAGGACATAAAGACCATTAAATGAATTTGCAATACCATAAAGCACATCATTTAAATAAATAGAAAATCTCTTATTCTCAATAAGAAATTTAAAACCTTCATTATCCAAACAAGAAATTGAAATAATATTCCTACTTAAATCTGGTACATAATAGCAATTGTTCAAAACAAGTATTAAACCGGAAGGTAAAGTGACTTCATAAGTCCCTACGACTAATGCAGCAACTCTTGCTCCATTCCCCACACGCAGGTCTACTTCACCTTTTTAAGTAAGTAGTCTCCTATTCTTTAGTCCCTGCACATTTACACAAATGTGAGAACCACATCCAGTATCCAATACCCAGGAACTAGTGGTAGAAAGGAGTATATCTATCATATAGATACCTGAAGTCGACGCAGTCCCACTGCTCTTCTTCTTCTTTTGCTCTTCCTTAAAAGCCTTGCAATTACGCTTTCAATGACCAATTTCTTGACAATGGAAACAAATTGCATCCTTTTGTGCATCGGTTTTTGCCTCTATAGAGTTGGAAACCTGTTGGGTATGCTTATCTCTTAACCCTCCTAATTTTGTTAGAATTGATTGATACCATCACCTAAGAATATTCTATGGACTTTCGGACCCTATGTAAGAAGTCTTATGACTTCAAATTTTAGCTAAGTCCATTTTATAGTATAGGCTTAGAATATAGTACTTGGAGCGAAAAGGAATGAAGATCTAAGCAAGACTAGGGTCACTGCGCAGGACATCTCTGCGCAGTACACCACTGCGCAGGTCTCTCCTGCGCAGCATTATATCTCGCTCAGTTTTCAATGCATTCAGATCACCTAACTTGGAAAACGCTTAGAAGATGCACCCTTATTAAAAATGCTGAGGTGTGCAGAATCGACAAAGCATGCACACTCAGCAGATCCAATGGTGGAGACGCGCTCAAGAGAAATATTTCAAATGAAGACAACTGTCATCCTTCTAGAAGAAGCTTTTGAATTTGGTCTTCAAGCTCAGTCTCCAACGGCTCTGAAACACCTGCGCACCAATCATATTGTGCCAGGTCATCATCTTTGATCAGAGCCCCAATGGCTATAAAGGACACCTGCGCACCAATCATATCGTGCCAGCTCATCGTCCTTGCTCAGAGCACCAACAGCTAGTTTTAAGCTCTCTGCTATAAATAGCCTGCTCATCTTCATTTCCAAGTTTCTAGACTTTGTGCTTTCTAATATCCTTGAAGTTCTGAAGATTGCTGCTTACTATTCCCAGATTCAAGATCAACCTTCAAACCTTCATACCTTTAAACTCCTGCCCAGATCCTAAGCCTTAAATCACCAGAATTCTTCGTGCTATTCATCTCATAGATTCATAGAGCCCAGAATTTCTGAACACACACACACCTCTTGAAGCTTCGATCATTTAGATCTTACTTCTTGAGATACACCGGTTTAGTCTAGGATTTGCTCTTCATAGATCATAGATCTTTGAGATAGTTTGTTTTTCATTGTTGTATCTTGTAACTCTCTCATATAATAAGATCTCCATTAGAAAATACAAGACTAACCATCTTGGTAGAGGACGTAGATCTTTCATTGATCGAACCTCTCCAAATAGCTTGTTCATTATTCTCGCTGTTTATTTCCTGCTTAATCATTTCTGAATAACTGCTTTGTTTGATCTTATCAGATTGCTGCTATTGCTGCTGTGTTTGTTATTGCTTATTGCCTTAGAACATTTTATCCAACTCTTTAAGCCAAAACTTAGCGCGTGCGTTTTTATCCTTGCGCAGCTTTTTCCTGCGCAGGTGCTGCTTAAACTTCCGCTGTGCATTTCACACTCTCACTGCGCGCTATACTTAGCTTATTTCAGAACTGTGCGCATAAGACATTGATTTGCAAAAGGGTTTGAAAAGAATTTTAAAACGCTATTCACCCCCCCCCCTCTAGCATTTTTCATACCTTTGTTTCCCCTTTGGGACCAACAAGTGGTATCAGAGCAAACACCTTCATAAAACATGTTTTGTTTTTCAAGCTTAACAGCTTGGGTGCCGATTCAAGATGGCTTCAAAATCTTGGGCAATGGCTAACTATTCACATGTTCCAGTGCTGAATGAAGATCACTTCGAAATCTAGAAGCACTGCATGCTCACTCATTTTTCCTCTATCGACGAGATCCTCCACGACATCGTTCTTGAAGGACCCTACATTCCAATGAAGGCCAATCCAGATGCTGCTACCAACAAGGATAATCCTACAATCAAGAAGGCCAAAGGGGAATGGACCGAGGAAGAAAAGAAATGGGTTGGCTACGATGGAAGCGCAAGAAACATCATTCTTAGCACTCTAGACCTCTCCACGCACAATCAAATTGTGAGCGGTGGAACTGCAAAGGAACTATGGGATGCTATTGAAGGATATGTGAATGGAGACAAAGTAAGAAAGGAAAACAAAAGATTTGTGGTGCAAAGAAAATTCAACTGCTTCATGAGAAAGGATGGTGAAACCTTGAGACAAACTTATGATCGCTTCTGTGTTGTTGTAAACTATTGTAAATCTCTTGGAACTACCTTCACCAATAAAGAAGTCAATTCTCAATTCTTAGATGCGCTAGGTTCCAGATATGTGCACAAGGCAAGTCATCTGGAAGATTCTGGATTTCTAGATACTTGGCCTCTGCGCAGCTTATACGCTAACTTAAAAGTGTATGAGCTAAAGCTTGATCGAATCGACGAAACTGAAGGCAAAGGAAAACTTGTTTCCTACATTGCGCAAAAGGAACCTGCGCCTGCTCAAACCTCAGATAAAGTCTCTACTTCCTCTCTACTTGAAATGGATGATGATTATTTCGCTATGTTCGTTAAGCGATTCCAAAAATTCAGGAAATTCTCTAAGCCAGGATCCTCAAGTAAAGCTCCAGCTAAATTCTCTCGTGGCAGAGACTCAAAGAAAGATGAAGAGTTGGTCTGCTACAACTGCAGAAAGCCCGGTCATTTTGCTTCAAAATGTCCTACTCCAAATTTGAGTACATGATGAGGAATATTGCGCAGAGATCATCAAGGCAGCGCGGAATGATTGCTGAAGAAGATGGCGCAGAAAAGGAACTGAAGACTTGGATAGAGACTGACACTGAAGACAGTGATGATGATGACTCTGAGGATGGACTGCTCTGCTTGGTGGCCAATGCTGATGCTGATAGCGATTCAGACAATGATCCCGATACGGACACAAAGGCCGCGCCAAGGACAATTCAGAAGAAAGGTCCCACTATCACAGAACTGGTGGAAATGGGACATCTGACTCCAAGCAGACAGAATGGCAAGTACTTGTTTGCCAGACCAGACCTATCAAAGAAATTTGTAGCTGCGCCTCCGCGCAAAGAATCTCTTGAAATTCCTGCTGAAATTGTAATAGAAAATAATGACTCTGCTGCTGAGCGCGAGTCTATTTTTCAGCAAGCTGAAAAGGTAATCAAGAAATTTAATTCTATGAAAGAAGCAGTGGACTTATCAATTGGAGAAATTTTACAGTTTAAGACGGAGAAAACTGTTTTAAGATCTGAGATCACCCTCCTTAAGGAGCAGATTAAGAGCATGACTCCTCTTACTGAAAAGAACCGTTTTCTTACAGATCAAAATGCGCTATTGTAGACACCCCGCCTTGGACCTCTCACCCCGATTGCATACAAAGTATATTTATTTAACATATTTTCATTAATTTCTGTTACTTCGGTTAAGTTCCTAACTGATTCCGTTAGTTTTGGACTAAACTGCATAACAGAATTAACTTTAGAGTCATTTCTGTCATTCTGTCATTTTCACCCGCGGGCGCTTCTAGCACTGTCAGTGAGCCGCGCGCGCGTCCCGCCCCAGAAGCCGGACTCGCGCGCTTCCCATTTTGGCAGTAACGGATTGCACCTTATTTCCCTCCCTTTTCTTATTTGTAACATCTCTTTCTTGATCACAAAAGACCTCTTTTCTCATCCACATTCATCCCCCCTTTTCTCATTAACTCTCAATCCCAAATTCTAAGCCTTTTCCCAAAAACTAATATTTCTTTCATTTATTATTTGATTTCTTTTATTTCTTTTATTTTTCTTTTATTCATTTATCTTATTTGTGATTGGCCCATTCCATTTAACATGGATGATCAATTTCCCTCCATCATTTCCCTCTTTTTTTTACCTATAAAAACCATCATCTTCTACCTTAGAAATGACTCTTTTGGGACTCTTTTTACACTCTTTGGACCTGAATCTCACATTTTCACTACACCTACACTATACACAATTCTCTACACAAATTCTCCAACAAGAGTTTTTATACAACAAATTGTTCTACAACAATTTCATTACAACAACAACACTTTCAAGTCAAGGTTCCAAGTCCTCTTTCTCAAGGTACAACTCCATTTTCTTCCTTTGTTTTCTTCTTCTTGATGTATGCAATCCCCATTAATGGGACATGACCAACATGACTACTTCACATATTGAAGTTAGTTAAGGTTATCTCCCTACATTTTAATCTTAACTTTAATTCACCATGTTAATTTCTCTTCATCTCTTAATGTAATTCTTTAACATTACTTGTTACATGTAATCTTTATCATTAAATAAATAAAACAATTCTATTTTATTTCCCCTTTATTTCCCCTTTTCTTCTCATCACAATTGTTAGCACATTTCTATTTAATTAACTGAAGGACATGTAAATATTAGAACACCAATAGTAGCAAGACCCGCGTAAGCGGGGCGGAGTGGGTGTTTAAGTACTTCCCACTCCGTCACCTAACCCCCGAACCCTTCTCTCCCGAATCTCTGGTTTTGTACATAAATTAGGCTATTTCTAGGTTTTTCTTATGTTCCTTTAAAAACATAGGTGGCGACTCTAAACAATCTAAAACAAGTTAGACATCCTAGGATAATTCACCGCTCTAGACAAGTTGTGGTTTCCCGGGGTATCTACAGTGGCGACTCCGCTGGGGACGATTTAGAGGGTTAAACTTGCGTTCTTAACTTTTGGTGTTCTTATTACTGTTTTCTGGGCATTCTGGTAAAAAGGGTGGGAAGCGCGCGCCTCTGGCCTTCTTGGCCTAAAGCGCGCGCGTCCGACCCCAATTACCAGAATCGCCCATCTTCCTTCTTGTCCTTCCATTCCATGTTTCTGTGCTAACAAATTCTGCAGGGGAAGTATTTTTATTTAGGGTCAAGGCAATCCCTTGAACCCGCTGATTTACAGGTTGTTACCCAGATGCGGGCGCCTCTGCCCCTCTTTGTCTAACGCGCGCGCCTCCCGAGTAGGCATCCTAATGCGCGCGCTTTTGGGCATTTTCCAGAAACAGAACAGTGCACAGAACAGAGTGTTTGACAGTGTGTGGGCACCGGGCCTGCACAAAACAATTTTTTTTCTGTTTGTTTTATCGGTCACACGGTGATTCGAAAGTTGTAATTATGTGCTTATTTGTTTTTTTTTTATTTCTTTTGAAAAAAAAAATATGTTTTGTCACATGTTAGACCTCACACTACATGCACATATTCCTATGAACTGCTCACTATCGAGTCGCACAAGTCCAACCCCAAACCCGTCGAGGCCCGTCCTAGAAAGTTTCAAGCTCCACCCGACCTTGGCTCTTTCGAAGCGGTAAACCTCAGCCCGTGGCGTAGTTCAAGACTACATGCCGGGGGTGACCTTTGAGCCTCATATACAAGCCGAGCACAAGCCACACAATTCTAGTTAGGGTCTAACACTCCGTGACTCAAGTCGTTTCCATGTACCGAGATTTCCCTAAACTAATGTCTTCAAATCATACATGCGAACTTGTTGAAACGGACGCAATAAAAATCCGTCCCCAAAAGTGGTTATTTTCGACGAAAATAAAAATCCGTCCCCGCATGTATGCTTTACTACATTAATTTAGTTTAATCCCGACACATGTAGGTCTCACAAACGTGGTGGAATCCGATGAGTATATGGGACCGCGAGAATGTCTATATACTAGTGTGACGATTCCACTATTTTTTCTAGAACCCCAAAAGGACTCCGTCCTTCCGACTTTTGTAAATAAAAAAAAAAAAAAAAAAGAGTCATTTTCTTATATGGTTGAGTCTTTTTCGTGTTTGTAGGTTAAACTTATTTTACTCAAAAGGTATTTGTGGGGCCAACCTAAGATCAACCGTGTTCTTTCAATAGGTCCAATGGCTTCCAACGGCAACAACAACAATGGTGGGTACTTCTCCGTGTCCAACGAAAGACTCTTCAACATAATAAGAGCCATGGGGGAACAAATGGATAGACTTTCCGAGGATGCCCGCCGAAAAGACGATTTGTGGCAAGCCCGTTTTGATCTCGAGAGAAGATTCACAAGGAAGAGGTTTCCGAGCTCAAAGCCCGTTTGCAAGAGCTCACCAAACAACAAGGAAAAGTTTAAGGGTAAAGCATGCTCAAGTGGCCCGTCCCTCAAAAGCTACAAAGGTACCGCCAACAACCGAGTTTTCACTCCTCTCCCAGGAGTAACCCAAGCCGAAGCATTTGAAACTTTGGTGGCAAGTGGAAAGGTCAAGCCGTTGGAGGGGTACAAGCCGAAGACGATACCGAAGAATCATGCACATGGTGAATGGTGCGGCTACCACAAGCATAGTGGCCATACTACCGAAGGGTGCTTCCTTCTCCGAAACATCATCCAAGATTTGTTCGACAACGGCGAATTTACTATGGGTGAAGAGCAACCTTTAGAGAGTGCCAACATGCAAGAACTCATCAAAGAAGAATGATTTGGTTTCGAAATGGGGCTTCTACAAGAAATCATGCCACAAGGAGACTACAACGACAATGGGGACTACAACAACAATCTCCGTTTCTCTTTCTCTACCTAGTAATAGGAATTAAAAAAAAAAAGTCATAGTCCTCTTAAGTGTGCATTAAGTTTTCTTTGTCCAATTAATGTGAAATTTTGAGTCAAGTCTCATCATCAAATAAAAAGTCGTTCTTGTCCTCATACACTCTTCCAAGTTGTTCAATCTAATTCTTGGCAAAATGATGAAAAGATGTCTAAACGAGTTTTGGAATGAAGGCCATCACTTGAACGCCTAGGGGCTAAACATTGTGAGAAGGGCAACATCATCAACGACGAAGACAAAGCCAAGACATCAAGGTGAAGCAACAACCATGGATAAAAATCAAACAATGTTTCAAAGGGGGGATTAAAAAAAAAAAAAAATGCTCGCTAGGTTGAACTCTTCAAATCAACCTAGGCAAAAGTTAGTGCACAAAAAAAAAAAAAAAAAAAAAAAAAATCCCCCTCATTCAAAGAAGTTCACATCAAGATCAACATCATTCCATCCACCAAAGGAGGACGAAGCTACACGACGAAGCAACAATCCCATCCCGAAGAATGGAGAATACACAAGAACACCGTGACCTGAGCCTCTACACTGGAGGAACGTAGGCAACCTGCGGGTCCGGTCTCATGCAAGAAAGAAGATATGTTTAGCCCTAGCGCGTTATGGTGATTGGCCTTCATCTCGAACTTGTCAAGACATCTTTGTACGATTCATTTGCCAATGAATTAATCACCTCAAGATTGAACAACTTTCCTAGATTTTGGAATCACTTTCCGTTCCTTGTCGAGTCTAGGTCTTCTATTCTTTCTGCATACTCCCAATTTCTTGCAATCAAATTTGGGCTTTCCTTCTCTTCTCTCTTAATGACTTACTTGCCTTCGCGAGTCATTCATTCAATAAAAAATACATGTCAATACTAGGGACACTTCCCTAGTCAAGTCAATGTCACTCATCATTAGTGACAAAAGGTCTCCACCCCGCAAAATCACATGTCTTATCTCCTCAGCTAGAGTCAATGCACACTTCCTCATCAATTGAGTCAAAAAAAATGATGAAGACGCAAAAGAGATGCCCTAGATTGAAAAACCCGAAAGGGCGGTCTAGGAAAAAAACAGGGTGCGTCATAAAAAAAAATGAGAGAGTGAGAGAGAGAAGGGAAAGAGAAATGGAGATCCCCGGCCTCTAAAGAAGACAAGTTCTACATTGAATCTCCTCAGCAAGTCAATTCCCCACCGAGTCAACTTTGGGATTGCAAAAGGCTCGACAAGATATAGCACCATCAAAGGTTGTCTTGGGTTATCGGCATCATTCTCCAGCAGTGTGCATTTTTGGGTTCATGAAAAGAAGGCCCGTGGTAGCCAAGACTCATCTGAGAACGACCCATCATAAAAGGGGCACGAGGTTGCACAATAATCCCTAGCTAGTCAATTGGCTTGGGCAGCAAATAGCAACAACATGTGTCTCAGTTTTCAAGGCTTCTTCAAGTATGTGCTTCTAAAGTACGCCGAAAGGCTCTCGAGAATGGAGTAGCTCTTTGCCATATCCTCTCATGTTTATTCCCTCACACGAGGACGAGTCACTCTCGCTTTGCTCAACAAATGGTGACGCCCTAGGGGCTATGTGACTCAAGAACAAGGATTCTTTTGCTTCATTTGGAAATCAACAAGCCCTAGGGGCTATGCTCGAAAAATATTTGTGAGACTATCCTCAAAGTCTCTCAAAAGGGATGTCAAAAGGCCCTCTTGTCACGTGTGCCTGTGCTCGTTCCCCCAATCAGGATGGACCTTTCTCTCGCAATCAATGATGGCACTCTAGGGGCTACGTCGGTCAGTCTTAAAGGCTCCCTCGATAAAGAGCAATTAACTCCCCGCAGTATCCCCAGCCAAGTCATGTACAACATTGGAAGCTTCCTCAATTCGGCACCAAAGGTCTCAACGGGCTTCGCAATCTACAATCTTTTGGGCTACGGCATTACAGTAATTCAAGCAAAGGGCAGTATTGGGGCTTCGCGACCGACAGTCTTTTGGGCAACAATACTCGAGCAACACAATTTGGGAGTAGTCTCCATGAAAGGGATCAAGCTTCAAAGGGTCTCTCAACACTCCAAGTCAAAGGCCTCTTGGTTTTAAATGAAGACTCCGATGTTATGAATGAAGTTGATGATTTTTGTTAGAACTCACAGCGAGATTTTGAAGGAAGTCTTAGAGAAAAGGAAAAAGATTCAATATGCTAAACTCTAATCAAAACAGGGTTATAGCGGGAAATGCCACGGCCAATCCCAATGTTTCTGCAATTCAGCACCCCTTCTCCAAGATCAAAAGCACAAGGTGCAGCTCAGATAAAGTTGGGCCACAGCACTAGTTGCATCCGAAGATCTGTCATTAGTTCAACTCAAGAAGAGTCAAGCAAGCATACTCATTTGGGACTTTATCACACCAAGACCTTATCATCCGCGACCTCGACGGCACCGCAAGACATTACTGTATCCTTTGACATAAGCCCTCAGCCATTTGGGTATCGACCATAATGAGGCCATTCATCTCCCCAGTAAGAGCAAGAAGGAGATCTCTATCAAGAATTCTACCAAACGGTACATCCGCTCTCAATGCCAAGCCAATCACGAGATAATTTGGGGCTTTACAATGAAAGGTCTTCACATCCCGCCATCTACAAGCCCAGACACTTGGGGCTTTGCAATCTCTCGAAGCTTGGCATCAACGATCTCCTCTTGGGGCTTGCTCACTACAACAACAAAGGGCGATTTACTCGAATGGGCCAAGAGCTGATTTATCTTGGAGCTATGCAAGTCCCTCAAAATTTGGCATCAAAGGAATTCTAGGGACTTTACAATCAGCAACCCCTCATCTCGGCATCAAAAGCCTTTTGAAGCCCCATAATCGACAAATCTCTTGGGGCTAGACATCAATCTTCGTTGGGCACACCGGCGACAACAGAATTCAAACGAGGCAATCCGGACTTCGACTGAACATGACTTGATCTTGGGTTGGCTTCACAAGCACACAATGGTTAAAATGGTTCACCCCGAACTAAAAAAAAAAAAATCTTTTCTCACATGTGTGCATATTCTTTCCTTTCTAATCTAAAAAAAAAAAAAAAAAAAGGATTTCCTTTTCTTTTTCTCCTTCTATGTGCAAAAGTATGTGCTTTACTTTGCTTGCTCCTAGCTTCTCCTCCAGCATTCTCTATCATCTTGAACTACGCTGGTCTGATTCCTTCAAGGATCGTAGGCAGCCTTTGGCACGACCAACCCATCATTCAGAATGTCATCTCAACAACATTCCATCGAAGGCAACGGCAGTTCATCATTCATAAAAAGTATCAACATCCTTCGGCAATCCATCTCCAATCAAGCGGCAATGGTAAGTGAAGGTATGAATGCATCCGAGGCTTTCCTCAAATCACACCGCACACAAAATCACTTTCTCCATTCCTACAAAAACTCTCTCTCATGCAAAACTGCTCTCAAATCACATTGCACCACGAGCACAATTTCTCTCTTCATTTCACACTTCATGCATCTTCTTGCACTAGAAACATATACCTGCAAGCACATAACAGGTACCACCGTGAAGTCAAATAGCATCTGCAACTCGAGGCACTTCATCCCCAGCAGAAAATGGTCCACAGTCAACCATGCCCGCAATCCCCACAGACTCTTCAAAGGCTCACTAACGGCCTCATCAACGGATTTCACTAACGGATTCGTCAACAAAGGTTCACTAACGGCTCGAAGGTTCACTAACGGCCTCATCAACGGATTTCACTA
>JAOWBW010002610.1:0-64249 GCA_026119855.1 Campanula takesimana | reverse complement strand
TCTATGAAGAACAAATCCTAGACTAAACCGGTGTATCTCAAGAAGTTAGATCAAAATGATCAGCTCAAGAGGTTGTGGTGTGTGTGACAGAAATTCTGGGCTCTATGAATATGAAAGATGAAGAGCACCAGAATCTGGTTGATATAGGGCTATGTGATAAGAGCAGGAGTTTGAAGGTTTGAAGATCTTGAAGGCTGTTCTAAAGAATCTGGAAATACTAAGCAGCAGTCTTCAGATCTTCAAGGTTTCTCAATGAAGCATGAAACTCGAGCTCTGAAGCATAGTGGCCAATAAGAGGGGCTTGATCAATGGGCCGATGAATGGGCAGCTTGGAAATGAAGATGAGCAGGATATTTATAGCTGAGAGCTTGAATATAGCCGTTGGAGCTCTGAGCAAGGACAATGAGTTGGCACAAAGTGATTGGCGCGCAGGTGTCTTTTATAGCCGTTGAGGCTCTGATCAAAGATAATGACCTGGCACAATATGATTGGTGCCGCAGGTATATAGAGCCGTTGGAACTCTGATCAAGATGATGACCTGGCACAATATGATTGGTGCGCAGGTGATTTAGAGCCGTTGGAGACTGAGCATGAAGACCAAATTCAAAAGCTTCTTCTAGAAGGTTGACAGCTGTCTTCACTTGAGATATTTCTTTTAAGCGTGTCTCCACCAATGGTTTTGCTGAGTGTGCTTATTTTGTCGTTTGTGCACACCTCAGCATTTTGACTCAATCCAAAAAGCGTAGCTTGTCTTGTCGCTTTCCAAGCTTCTAGATGCGAGATCAGGAGATGAGGAATTTGACCAAGGTTGTGTCCGCGCACAAAGGCATTCGTATTGCCGGCGCGCAAGGATGCTGCGCATGGGAAGCATGCGCACCATGCTTGGTCACAAAGATCTCTTCAGAGTTTAGGAATAAGACCTTGAAAACTGAGCAGGGTCAGAAATTGCGCAAGATATCTATGCGCAGTGGCGACCTGCGCAGAGAACATCCTGTGTAGTGAAATGAATCCTGCTTAGGAAATTTTCGATCTTTTAAAGCTTCAAGTCCTATAATCTAAACCTATACTATAAACAGGATTTGGCTAAAAATTGAAGTATAAACTTCTTTACATGAGGTCCTAAAGTCCATAAAAATATTCATAGGTGATGGTATCAATCAATTCTAACAAATGTAGGAGGGTTAAGTGATAAGCATACCCAACAATCTCCCCCTAAATGATTGATGCCATTACCTACTATAGCAAAGGCAATCATTGTACTTGATAACATGTCCATAAAAATGTGAATGGTAAATCACGCCTCAAGTCAATGCACACACTAGCCAGTGCTATAGATTTCTAATCTATCCAAAAGATTAAAAACTTACAAGATAGGAAAGATAGAAATATCATTCAGAGCATACAAATAATGTGAGATGAAGTTTTAAGTATGCGTTTAAACTGAATGTTTAAACATCATGCGTAGAAAACATGAGCAGTAAAGATTATGCGCATGAGTTTAAGTAATAATGCATTCAATGTTCCACAAACGAATGGTTTGAATTGAACAAGGTTTTTGTGAAAGCTTAATGATGCATTCTTCTCATTAAAACTTGAAGGATTGACTGTTACAGAGTACAAGCTTTTAAAGAGGAAAAACAAAAGAGGTGCGCACAAAAACAAAAGCGCACGAAATAAAAGCGCATAAAACATACTGCGCAACGAGAATCAAAAATTCAAAGAAAAACTAGCAAAATACTTACAAAAGAAATCTAATCTATGTTGATCCGTTGCAGGGCTTCGCGCATCTCATTCTGAAGACCACGTCAAGGCTTTTTGATGGTGAGTCAATAAAGGAAATTAACTAAATTAATACACCTCATGTTAATGGCCACGTCAAGCCTTTTTGATGTCAACCTTGGGATGACCCATTTCATATACGGGTCCCACAACTTAACCATCCCAATCCGTCCCACATTTTCTTTATTTTATTTTTTTTTTCGATCCGTCCCAAAACGTCGTGCTTAATTTCGGGATATACCAACTGTCAAGCCTCGAAAAATAGACTCTCAATTTTCAACTTATTTGGGCTTGAGATGTTTTTCATCACTACTCTTGAAACCGGAGACTAAAAGAAAAACAAATTTTCCTTTCATCCACGCAATCACTACTAAGAGTTACACAACTCTTCACATCGAAAACTATCTCAACTAAAACTTCAAGACTTCAAGAGTTATAAGAACTCTTGTACTGAAATAAAATAAAACTCTTGGGACTATTCTAAGAGTTTTCAACACTAATACACCACTAAGCCATACATATGGCCAGGGGCGGACCTACCCTATGGCTATTGGGGGCAATGGCCCCCTTTGTTTTTAGAAAAAAATAAAAAATAAAAAAATTACTAGTATAATTTTTTTGAAGATTTGGAATATTAGTGCAATATTTTAGACTTTGCCCCCCTTTGTTTAAAAAAATAAATGCATCAGTATTTATTTTTGCCCCTTTAAATGTGTTATGCCATTTTGCCCCCTTTGTGAAAAATTCCTGGGTCCGCCCCTGCATATGGCATTACACAAATACAATTTAAACTTTCCATTCTATAACAACTTAGGTCTAACACATTAGAGCACTACCATTTGATTTTCCCTTCTATCCTCACTTGACGTTTTGATCTTCTATAGCTAGACGTTTCCTGTTTCAGCTAAAATGTGAATGATGGAGGGAAATTTGGTAAAGTGACTATCTTTCAGAGACGGGGTGAATATGCTTTTGTTGTAATGACGGGTCTAGATTTGCTGAATAATAGTATGTGAAACCGTCTAAAGAACAATTCTTGTAATTTAAATCGGAAAATCACTTTATACCAAAAATCAAGAGACGTGGTTTCCCTTTTCGCTCGCTACAACATAACCACCACGACAACGATTCTAAATCTAATTTTAAAATATTTTTTGTTTGATGGGACTCACTTGTCATACTCACAACAACTATCTACTTACTATTCTCTCCTAGCTTTCTATATCTTACCTTACTTTTATACTCACAACACCTGACAAAATAGAAGCAAAACTAAATATTTGGAGTTTAAGTATGGTAGGATTGAAAGCAAGGAGGCAAATGCGATCACCTTACTAGATGAGAAGATTATTCAATGCTCAGATTTTTTTTTTCGATATCTTGGATCTATAATCCAAAAGTTAAGAGAATCGGATGGAGTTGTGACTCACGTAATTGAAGCAAATTGGTTGAAGTGAAAGAGTGCCACATAATTTCTATATGATCCCAGAATACCCCATAGATCTTTAGTTGCCAAATTTGAGCAAACTGGAGACCCTTAGTTGCCAAATTTGAGCAAACTGGAGACCCTTAGTTGCCAAATTTGAGACATCAAACCCACTCTACGAGTGCTCTACGACACAACCAAACTCTAGACCGTTATTTATTTTGTAATATGCCGGGTCAACTCGTAAAGATTAGATTCAACAAACACAACCTTCTCTTAAAGATTAAAACTGTAAGCTATAAGCAAGTTTGTAGCTATTGTTTTTGACATATATAAAGCATTCAATCTATACTAATTTTTGGACTTCAACAATAATCAGTTGACCAAGTATGAGTCAACTCTCCAGAAATGGTCATCAGTTAGATTACTTCAACAATAATCAGTTGACCAAGTATTCCAAATTCTCCGGTATGAAAACCAAAACAAACACCAGCAACAGACAGACAATGTAAATCCAACTGTAGACTATAAAGCGTAATGAAGTCCAAATTGAACTACGAGTAAATCAATATATGTAAATATTGCTCTTGACAGTATAATCTGAATCAAATGAGAAATGCTCTATAAGCATAATGAAGTCTAATTGAACTACGAGTAAATCAATATATGTAAATTTTGCTCTTGACAATATTAACGGAATCAAATGAGAATTCTCTTTGGCAAATTCATTTACCGTTTCGTTAAGTTTAAAAATCCAACCACCAGAGCATTATATATATAACATAAAAAGGACTCGAGAAATGCCTCGACTTCAGTATTATTTCCCAGTGTTCCGGGTTCTTCATAGCAGCTCTATAGTGTTCAGTTTGTACAGCATACCAGAATGGCATCCACTTGAATCAAGATGTACAATGATTCTGATGGTGCACTTTGTGGGGCCAAGCATATTGAAAATCCCTCATTCAATCTTCTGCATCAAAAAAATCCATTGTCCTTCACCCACCCTAGTTCACAGAAAGTGTCAGATTGAGAAGAGGGGTCCATAAAGTGAGTCAGTTCATACATATATATGTATATGTATATGTAATAATGTATATGTATATCATGTATTCCCACTGTCCTCTAACAATGTGCACAAAATGAAAGATGCACGGGAATTAAGGAATGAATAGTAGTAGATGGTTGATGTGAGTAAAAAAGTAAGGTAGGAGAGAGAAAGTGTGGTAGGGAATAGTAGTGGATAGTTATTGTGAGTATGACAAGTGAGTCTCATTGAATAAAGAAATATAGAAACTTTCCATTTTAGGAAAGTTTGACTTATCAATGAGACACCCAAAATGGAAGTTTGTGCACATTGTTATGAGACGGAGGGAGTATATGTATATGTGTATATATATATACATACACATGCATATGAGTGTGTGTATACACACACGTGCGCGCACACACATATATACACACACACATAATGAGCACAAGCAAAATCTGTCTTGAATAAAAGAATGTAGAAGAATGTGAAAAGGTCACAATTCACAAACAGAATATAAAAATGCTCTGTTGGACCATATTGAAATATTCCCCTGTTGATGTCATTATTTACTAGTAGTAGTCATCCAATAAGGACTTTTGGTAACATTTAGTATATAAGCACACTAATTTCAAGTCGAGTACCACCTCAATCTCTAATACTCAATTTTCAACTAAACTGTTTTATTTTCACACCACATATAGGTAGGTTATATATTTGCAGTCTCATTGAAATAATTTCCAAACACTAATATCTAAGAATATTATCTCAACCAGAGAGAATTTCAAGAAAATGTTCAGGATACAAACCCTTTTCTTTTTCATGATCATGTTAATCTTTAACGAAAACCTCTTTGCTGCCACACCAACTGGTGTCTTGGACACGAAAGAATCCGATTACCTTGCCCTGCTGGCTATCAAGTCAACGATTGTTGACCCTGAAGGTGCTCTTGGCTCCTGGAATGCTTCTTCCCATTTCTGCCAATGGGAAGGTGTGACATGTGATCAACGGCACAAGCGAGTCAACTCTTTAGATCTTTCCTCCAGGGGTCTGACCGTTCTTTGTCTCCGTTTGTAGGAAATCTAAGCTTCCTCAGGGGGTTAAGACTTACAAATAACACACTCGAAGGCGTTATTCCTAAAGAAATAGGGCGTTTATTCAGATTGGAGCTACTATTATTGAACAATAATTCCTTTCAAGGTAATGTTCCAGCTACTCTGTCGAACTGCACCAATCTCAAAGGCCTTTGGCTAAGTTACAATCAGCTTAGTGGGACAATCCTACAAGAAGTTACTTCTCTGTTGAAGCTTGTCGAACTTAGTGTGAACGACAACAAATTCACAGGAGAAATACCTCCTTCCATCGGAAATCTCACTTCTCTCGAATTTATTTCAGCTGCCAGCAATCAATTTGGAGGAAGTATCCCCTATGCCATTGGTCAGTTAAAGAACCTATCGGCAATGGGATTTGGCATTAATCAACTTAACGGTAATATCCCTCCATCCTTTTACAATCTTTCTTTGCTCTCTGTCATTTCCGTACCCAACAACCAAATAGACGGAAGTCTTCCAACAGATATAGGCTTGAAGCTACCTCAACTTCAAATTCTTGAATTATGGAGCAACAATTTTACGGGACTTCTTCCGGTCTCACTTTCCAATTGTTCAAAATTGGAGAAAATTGATGTATCACAAAACCGTTTCCATGGAAAGATAGCAATTGATTTCGGGGCGATGCCAAACCTCTGGAACTTAGCTCTAGTAACGAACGCTTTGGGAGCGGAGAGCCAGATGAATTTAATTTTATTGCCTCGTTGGCGAACTGTAGTAATTTGCAAAAGCTTTTCCTTGGAGACAACCAACTAAGAGGGCAGGTACCAAGTTCTGTGGGTAATCTCTCAACCCAGCTTTTTTTTCTAACATTTAATTACAATTTTATTTATGGATCCATCCCTCCATCAATTATGAATCTAGTCGGTCTAACCATATTAGCCCTAGGAAATAATCAATTCACAGGCACAATTCCTAGTAACCTTGGCAGTCTCGAAAACTTACAAATACTTGACCTACAAGAAACTGGTTTGACGGGTAAAATTCCGGATGGTGTTGGGAACCTGTCACTCTTAAATGAACTCTTCTTACAAAAAAACAGATTAGAGGGTAAAATTCCTAATACTTTTGGAAATTGTCGACAATTGAGTCTCCTGGACATTTCACTAAATAACCTAACTGGCAGCATACCAACAGAGCTTCTCGGACTTTCATCTCTCTCAATCTCACTAAATCTTGCTCGTAACCACTTGTCTGGATCACTCCAACTAGAAATTGGAAAACTTTTTAGTTTAAGTGAGTTGGATTTGTCCGAGAACGAGTTGACCGGTGTAGTCCCTAGCAGCATAGATGGATGCAGTAGCCTGGAGCACCTATTCCTGGAGGGGAACTTTTTTCAGGGTTCAATACCTTCATCATTTGGTTCATTAAGAGGTATCCAGTACCTTGATCTTTCCCGTAACAATTTCTCTGGACAAATTCCAAGTTTTTTTGAGAAATTTTCCTTAAATTATCTTAATTTGTCCTTCAATGACTTTGAGGGCGAACTACCAATTAATGGAGTTTTTAGAAATGCCACTGCCATATCGGTTGCTGGGAACAGTAGGCTCTGTGGGGGCTTGGCTGAACTTCAGCTACCTAAATGCAGCTTCAAAGAGGGAAAGAATGGTAAAAAAGTGTCACTTGCACTCATAATCGCAATTCCAATACTCTGCTTGCTTGTTGGTGTGGCTTTAGTATCATATTTGTTATTAGTCAGGCACAAAAGAAGAAGCAAAACACTATTATCAGGCTTGGTTTTGAGACAGCCGTTCACCAAGTATTCTTACGAAACCCTCCTCAAGTCAACAAATGGGTTCTCTTCCGAAAATTTGATTGGTATGGGAAGTTATAGTCGTGTCTTCAAAGGGGTCCTTCAAGAGGAAGAAGCAGAGGTTGCTGTCAAGGTACTAAACCTTGACCTCCTAGGAGCTTTAAAGAGTTTCATGGCAGAGTGTGAAGTCTGGAGAAATATTCGACACCGAAACCTCGTAAAGATCATAACTGCATGCTCCTCTATTGACTTTCACGGTAACGATTTTAAAGCTCTGGTTTATGAGTTCATGCCAAATGGGAGTCTTGAGAGCTGGTTACATCCAACTCAAGGGTTGCAGAATATAGAGAGTGAGTTTCTGGGACTAAGCCTTCTTCAAAGAATAAGCATTGCAACTGATGTTGCTCATGCCATTGATTACCTTCACCACCAGTGTGAAATTCATGTCATACATTGTGATCTAAAGCCCAGCAACATTCTACTCGACAAAGACATGGTTGCTCATGTTGGGGATTTCGGGCTTGCCAGGTTTCTCCTTCCTAAAGTTTCTAGTATCAACCAAAGCAGTTCAATTGGCTTAAGGGGAACTATTGGTTATGCGCCTCCAGGTAACTACTATACTCACATGTCAATCCACAAAACTATATTAGGGATCATACTTTTGATTGTAGGCAATGAATCTCCACCTTAGTGTTCATTAATGTAAGGTCATTGACAACTACTCTAATGTTCTTGGAATATTGGTATGAAACTTACACTTTGTATTTGTTTTATCCCCATGATTTGCAGAGTATGGTCTTGGAAGTGAGATGTCCCCAGAAGGAGATGTCTACAGTTTCGGTATACTTTTGTTAGAGATGATGATTGGGAAAAGACCCACCGACAGCATGTTCGAAAATGGCCTTGACCTTCACAATTATGCAAGAACGGCATTGCCAGACTGCATTACGGAAATTATAGACCCAATACTTGTTAAAGATGAAAATGAAAATAGAACACACACTCTAACGCATGCAAAACAAAGGGTTGAGAGCATGGTTTCACTTGTCAAGATTGGAATTGCGTGCTCCGTGGAGTCGGCACGGGACAGAATGAATATCTCAGAGGTTGTTGATGAGCTTGAGCGTGTTAAGAACATCACTCTGCAGCACGAAATCAAAGTAGTAGCAAGGTAAGAGGTCTTGGATCCTTGATTGTTAATTAGCTTAATATGGTTATAACAATTAGACAATTATGATCGGTGGCACTTTTTGTTAGTACAATTTAAATGGATTCCTTCGAAATTTGATACAAAAAGAGAACCAACTTTTAATATAGATGTTTCAGATAAATTGTGCTCAGCTCATCCTAAATTATTATTTAAATTCAAAATTTTGCTGTCATGTATTCTTCATCTTTACTGGACATTAAATCTATTTACATCTGAATTACACTGGTTAGAAGGCCCGACCTAAGGCAACTGAAAAATATATTTGTCTTTACTAGACATAAAATCCATTTACATCTGAATTAATCTTAAATTTTTAGCTATTATGCTTAACTAGTTTATAGTAATTATGTCATAATTTTGACCCCCTTTGGTTTAGAAGCTAAACACAGTTTTGTTTCTAAATTCTAACTATAGAACTTTCAGGGGGGAAAGCATAGTGGTGGAGGTGGCAGGAATCTCAAAGGAAAGCGCAATCGTTTGAGAGAACGATTCGTCTCGTCGTTCATGGATAAAAATTGACTTTCTGTTTGACCAATTTCTACTACACCTCCTTCATTTTATCATTTGTGCGTTGGGCAATTTCTTTACCTGCCCTGCTATATTTTTGTTCAAGTTTGATTTGTACTTGATGATATAGAATAAAATTACTGGAATTTGTATTCTAAAGTTATTTCACTCAATTAAATATTTGAAAAGTTATACTTATATCATACAGTATATGTTGACAGTTCCAAATGTCATCTGGCCATTTGCGCATGGCCATGGGCACTTTTGTTGCTCACTCTGCTTTATTAGTTCAAGTTTCATGTACTTGACAATATAGAATAATTGTTTTGGATTTTGTATTCTGAAGTAATATTACTCAACTAAATATTTGAAAAGTTGTATCATGTTGGCGGTTACAATTGTCATTTGGCCCCATGCGCATGACCAGGTCAAGTGCTTGCATTGCAGTCTTATATAGTCTTTGCAAAAACCAAAGCTCCAAGGTGTAAAGAACTTAACTCACTCGGAGATTCAAGTTATGATGTGAAAGTAGACTTGATGAAGACGTGAAATTACCGGATGGTGTACTTGGTGGGGCCAAACATATCGAGAATGGGCAGCGATCTCTTGCTCAATTTTCTGCATCAACAATGCTGATCCACTGTCTTTCACCCCTGCTAGTTCATATAAAGTGAGTCAGTTCATATATATAATGAAGCACAAAAAATTCTGCCTTGACATATAGCATGAAAGAACTCTTAACCAATATAGGTCGTCGGCTCAACGTAACTACAGTTTCTCCATCTATTGTTTGAGGAAAGATGAACAGAAATTATTTGCAAAAGAGAAACTAAGAGTCAAGACTACCGAACCACTGCAGTGAAAATCCGAAAATCTATTTAACCCCACTTAAGATTAACAACAAATAAAAATTATGATTTGAACAAAATTACATCAAGATTAAGATTTGGACAAAATCACATGGGTTAAATGGGTTCCTCTTTTACAAGTATTTCCCGTGATCTATGATGCTCGGACTCGGGTACTGACATGAATACGATCTGAATGTCGGATCCTCCAAAATTTTAAAATTTCACCTATACGTATTTTATAAATGCAGGCGCAATTGAGGCTGTTGTCTCTACCTTGTCATTTCTAATTAATCATTTCTTACTACCTTTGTCCCAAAATGAATGTCCAGAATATCTCTTCACCAAGAACAATTTCGGATATTCATATTGGAAGGAGAGAGAGTAGTATTTATAAGAACATCAATTTCTAGTCAAGTAACTCACCTTCCCAGCCAAGTGTCTTACGTGGGTACAGAATAATATCACACCATGAATAGACTGGATATATTTTGGACTCACAGTTAATCTCAGGTAATGAAATTCAAGAGTAAAATACACTATTTTCAAAAAATTGTTCAGGATACAATTCCTTTTCTTTACATCATGATCACGTTAATCTCCAACTGCTCCTTGGATATCAAGTCAAAGCTAACTCACTTTGTAATGTTTCCATTCAACCTGAATTTTCTAATCTAAATCAGCGTATTTTTTGTTTAGGTGTCTCCATCAAGTATATGCATAAACTATTGTAGATGGAAAATAATGGCAAAGAAACTTTGACTTTTCTTTCCCACTTAAACTGGCCCCAACACTCCTAGGTGATGCCATTACTAAACTCTCAGTGTCTTGACAATTCTTCCTAATCATCCGATAAGGACTTTATAATACTTTTAGGTACCCTTAACTAAAAGTAATTATAAGCCCCTCAATTTCTTAGTCAACTTACTCACTTTTCAAGAGTGGAAACAAGATTTACAAGAAAATGTCAAGGATAAAATCCCTTTTCTTCTTCATAATCACCTTAATCTCCAATGAAAACCACTTTGCTGTCACCTCAACCAGTACCTTGGACACAAAAGAATCTGATCACCTTGCCCTGCTGGCTATCAAGTCAAAGATTGTTGATGGCTCTGAAGGTGCTCTCAGCTCGTGGAATGATTCTCTCCATTTCTGCCAATGGGAAGGTGTGACATGTGGTCAACGGCATAGGCGAGTCAACTCTTTAGATCTTTCCTCCAGAGGTTTGACCGGCACTCTGTCTCCATTTGTAGGAAACCTGAGCTTCCTCAGGGTGTTATGGCTTCAAAATAACACATTTGAAGGCGATATCCCTACTGAAATAGGCCATTTATTCAGATTGGAGCAATTAAGATTGACCAATAATTCTTTTACAGGATATGTTCCCGATACTATATCAAACTGCACCAATCTCAAACGCCTTTGGCTCGGTAGCAATAAACTTGTTGGGACAATCCTACAAGAAGTTACTTCTTTGTTGAAGCTCGTCAATCTTGGAATTAACAACAACCATTTCATTGGAGAAATACCTCCTTCCATTGGGAATCTTACTTCTCTCGAACTAATTTCTGCAGGCAGCAATCATCTTGGGGGAAGCATCCCATATTCGATCGGTCAGTTAAAGACGCTAAGCTATATTGCAATTTTCAATAATCAATTACATGGTATAATCCCTCCATCCTTTTACAATCTCTCTTTGCTCTCTTTCATCGCTATACAAGACAACGAACTTGTTGGAAGCCTTCCTATGGACATGGGTTTGAAGCTACCTAAACTTCAATACTTTGGACTATTTGGCAACAGGTGTACGGGACTCCTTCCCATCTCAATTTCCAATTGTTCAGAATTGGGATACATAAATCTATCATTTAACCGTTTTCATGGAAAAATAGCAATTGATTTTGGAATGATGCCAAATCTCTCGAGAGTAGGTCTAGAAAACAACGCTTTTGGGGACGGGGAACCTGATGAATTAAATTTTATTTCCTCCTTGGTAAACTGCAGTAACTTGCTAATGTTGGGCTTTGGTGGTAACCAAGTAAGAGGGAAGCTACCAAGTTATGTGGGCAATCTCTCAACTCAGCTTTCTCTTTTATCATTTGATTATAATTCAATACATGGATCCATCCCTATTTCATTGATGAGTCTAGTCGGTCTTGAGGAATTATATCTAAATAACAATCAGTTCTCAGGAACAATTCCTAGTAACCTTGGCAATCTCCAAAAGCTACAAAGATTGTACCTACATGAAAACAAGTTGACAGGAAATATTCCAGAATCAGTTGGGAACCTGTCACTCTTGTATAAACTCTATTTAGATAGCAACAGATTAGAGGGTGCGATACCAACAACTTTCGGGAATTGTCGAAATTTAAATGAATTGAACATTTCGGCAAATAACCTTAGTGGCAGAATACCAGGAGAGCTCCTCGGTCTTTCTTCTCTCTCAGTCTCACTAAATCTTGCTCGTAACCACTTATCTGGATCACTCTCACCAGAAATAGGAAAGCTTCATAGTTTATCTGAGTTGGATTTGTCCGAGAACAAATTGACCGGTGAAGTCCCTAGCAGCATAGGTGGCTGCAGTAGCCTAGAGAATCTATTCCTGGAGCAGAACTTCTTTCAGGGTTCAATACCCTCATCATTTGGTTCTTTAAAAGGTATTCAATACATTGATCTTTCCCAAAACAATTTCTCTGGAGAAATTCCAAGATTCTTGGAGAAAATCTCCTTAAAATATCTTAATTTGTCCTTCAACGACTTCGAGGGTGAAATACCAATGAATGGAGTTTTCACAAATGCTACCGCCATCTCGGTTGCTGGTAACAATAGGCTATGTGGCGGCTTATCTGAACTTCAGCTACCTAAATGCAGAGTCAAAGAGGGAAAGAATGGTAAAAAGATGTCACTTGCACTCATAATAGTGATTCCAACAGTCTCTTTGCTTGTTGGTCTGGCTTTGGTGTCATGTTGGTTATTATTCAGGCATAAAAGGATAAGCAAATCACAACCATCAGGCCTGGTTTTGAGACAACAATTCACCAAGTATTCTTATGAAATGCTTCTCAAGGCAACAAATGGCTTCTCTTCAGAAAATTTGATTGGTGTGGGAAGTTTTAGCCGTGTCTTCAAAGGGGTCCTAGAAGAGGACGGAGCAGAGGTTGCTGTCAAGGTACTAAACCTCGACCTCCTAGGAGCTTTAAAGAGTTTCATGGCAGAGTGTGAAGCATGGAGAAATGTTCGGCACCGTAACCTTGTAAAGATCATAAGTGCATGCTCCTCTATTGACTTTCAAGGTAACGATTTTAAGGCTCTTGTTTACGAGTTCATGCCAAATGGGAGTCTGGAAAGCTGGTTACATCCAACAGCAGGGACACATCCAACAGCAGGGACCCAGAACAGAGAAAATGAGTTGCATGGACTAAGCCTTCTTAAAAGAACAAACATTGCAATAAATGTTGCCCATGCAATTGATTACCTTCATCACCGGTGTGAAATTCCTATCATACACTGTGATCTGAAGCCCAGCAACATTTTACTCGACAAAGACATGGTCGCTCATATTGGGGATTTCGGGCTTGCCAGGTTTCTCCTTCCAAAAGTTTCAAGTGTCAACCAAAGAAGTTCAATTGGCTTAAGGGGAACTATTGGGTATGCGCCTCCAGGTAATCATTATACTCGCATGTCAATCCACAAAAAAATATACCACCTCCGTCTCATAAAGATAGTCCCACTCTTTTTAAGATAGTTTTATTGAAATTTGTCTAATAATAATATGTTAATATATACTCCCTCCGTCCCAGAGTATATGTCCACCTTTCCTTTTTAGTCCGTCCCAGAGTATATGTCCACTTTCTAAAATGGCAAAGAATCTTTACTATTCCTCCCACTCATTCTTTCTCCTACTTTCCTTTTATACTCACAACACCAATCAACTTACTATTCCCTCCCACTCATTCTCTCTCCTACTTTACTTTTATACTCACAACACTTACATCACTTCCACCATTTCTTAATCTCCATGTAAATGGGAGGGTGGACATATACTCTGGGATTAAGGGAGTACAACAACAATAACAACAACAAAGCCTAAGTCCCAAAATGATTTGGGGTCGGCTAACATGAATCCTCATATGTAATCGTGAAAGAGAAGATCTGAGAAAAAAAAAGTAAGTTAAAAGAAGAAATAGGTTGAAACAAAATTTATAAAAGGAAACAAAGAAAAAAAGAAAAAAATGAAAATGAAAATGAAAAAATAATAATAATAATAATAATAATAATAATAATAATAATAATAAGAATATATATATATATATATATAATATATATATATATATATATATATATATAGGGGAATAATTAGATGTTAATATGTTTAAACAAATAAATTTCTAAAACTTGTTATGGATGCAACATTAAAAGTACGATCAATAACATTTTTTGGCTTTTCATTACAATAAGAAAACTAACATAAACTTATTGGTCAAAGTTCAATCAAAGTTATGTAGGGACTATCTTTATAGGACAAGTGAGTATCAGCGATCATACTTGCAGGTCACTAATCTCTACCTAAATTTTCATTAATGTAATGTCCTCTACTCTAATGTTCTTGGAATATTGGATTAAATCACATCTTATATATTTGTTTTGTCCCCATGATTCGCAGAGTATGGGCTTGGAAGTGAGATGTCCACAGAAGGAGATGTCTATAGTTTCGGTATATTTTTGTTAGAGATGATGACTGGGAAGAGACCCACTGACAGTATGTTCGTGAATGGTCTAAACCTTCACAATTATGCTAGAGCGGCCTTGCCAGACTCCATCACAGAAATTGTAGACCCAATACTTTTAAACGAAGATGAAAATGAAACACATAATCCAACATATGCAGAACAAAGGGTGGAGTACATGGTTTCACTTCTCAAGATCGGAATTGTGTGCTCCGTGGAGTCAGCACATGACAGAATGAATATCTCCGATGTTGTTGATGAGCTGCAGCGTGTTACAAAGATCGGTATGTCGGACAACTCGAAGTAGCAAGGTAAGAAGTCTCAGATCCTTAAATGTTGGCTTAATATGATTATAACAATAGTACAATTATAATAGGTAACACTTTTTGTAGATACACTATTAATGGGGTATTTGAAGTATAATACAAGAAATGAAAACCTACTTTTTAATCGTCGTGTTTACTGGTTGATAAATCCATTTACTTCATAATTTACATTGTGTGAAGGCCCTAAGGTAGCTGCAACCTTCAGACATCTCTTGGTTTCACATAACTATTCTATAACTAAATTTAAGGCTATTGTATAACTAGAATTTAATTTCCTAAAACAACATCAGAGATGTGGCACCAAAACCCACGTGCATATTATTAATAGTAACAGTAAGCTCATTCATTTTCAAGTACTCACAATCACCTTCTTAAATGCGCCACTACTACACTTATCTTCAACCAAGACAATTCATCTACCAGTTTCGCGCATTGTAGTTAAGTGGAGTATCCCAGTTGAGAATTATAGTGGTAACAGCATTCAAAACTAAAATACAATTGAAGTCAACATTCTTTTCTTGATTCTAGCATGTCTAAGGAGATGAATCAATTACATATACTTCTATATTGTGAAACCCATATCATTTTTAACAAAGACAGTTTGTGCAGTTGCAAGAATTTGGAGGTCAATTATATGATCCCCTTTGAATTCAGAATGATGTTTATAAACCTCCAAGTTTAGGAAAATAACATTTTATCGCAGAAAACAGTAATTCTGACAATTTTGACTCCTTTTGGATCCAGTATGTCATAATATTGACCCCCATTGGTTTAGAAACCAGCCACAATTTTGTTTATAAATTCTAATTACAATTTTCAGGTGGGAGGGGATGCGTGGTGGTAGAGGCGGAAGGAGTTCAATGGAAAGAGCAATCGGTTTTACCCCATCATTCATGGATAAAAACTTCGTGTTCTGTTTGACCAATTTCTGCTACACCTCCTAAATTTTATCAATTGTGTGTTGGGCAGTTTTGTTAACCGCCCGTGCTTTATTTTCTTCAAGTACTTAACAATATATAATAATATTGTTGACTTTTGTAATCTGAAGCTATATTACTCAAGTAAATATATGCAAAAAATCGGGATGAATTATGTTACACAAGATAAGATACAACCCGTGTTCTCGATGATGAAATTGGAAGACATCATATTTTCTTAGTCGTAACATCAAAGACACCCCAAAAAAATCAGCATACTTTTTCTTCTTACGAACATCAAAGACGAATCGCCCTTGTGGCCCTAAAGTCTCTGAAGCTTTTCCTAATAGGCAATTTAATATATGATTATATACTGCGTAGCCTGTAAGTTTTTTGGTACATATTTAAGGGTCATTTTTCTCTCAGTAACTATACCATCCTCAGTGCATAAAGTTTATGCAGTAAATTATTTGAAACAATTCAAAATACCATTGGAGTTTCCAATCACTAAACAGCATAAAAACACGCAGAAAGTATTTAATGGAGATTTTACCATAATTGTTCATGTTGCTACAGAAGTCATTGACTCATATTAGGGAATTTGATTGGAAAATAAATTTTAAAAGCACCAGTGAAGATTAGCCACAACAAGAGTTCAAATATCTTAAAAATTGCATCTATCTGTGTAGAATGACGCATTAAATTATTATTTCATAAAATAATCGCCCAGGTAATGGGAATCCTGATTACAAGTTTATATAAATCAAACGTATTAATGAAATCGAAGTGAATAAAAATCAGAATGGATAATCAACATGATCGATCATGTTATGAAACTCAAAAGGAGAAGCATAAAAGGAAGAAGAACCAGATATTATATAAGAAAAAGGAAAGGCATCATACTTGATATTTCTGGGATCGCTCATGAGCAACATTTGTAGAGTGCTTGTTCATGTACAAAATCGCCTTTTCGCCGCATCAACATATATGAAATCTTCTACACCGAAAGTGTAGCTACCGATCCCTTAAACCCCGCTAACCTGATAGCAAGTGGAGACTGATATATCATTCAGAAGCCAAATAAGATACGTACGATGGACTGTTTCAAAATTAAGCTATAAAAACAATCACAACCCTAGAATTGAGGGGAATCACAAGCAGGGAAATATAGAACAGTGACTTACAGTATTTCCTTAGAAAATTTAAAAGAAAGTAATGAGTTCAAAGAAATTTTGAATATAATCAATGGAGAAGAATAAAACTTCAATGATTTTTTTACAAAAGACAATACCAGAAGTATTATTGAAACATGAAATCAAACTCATACAATAATACTAACCGGAAATCAATTCAGGAAGAAATAATGAAAAATTTACTGATAGAAGGGAAGAAATATACCTGATTGCCCTGAGAGAAATATCACAACAACACACCAATAGAGATGAGCTTGATTTTCCATCTTCGATCGCGAGACAAGTAATCTGAATTGAATTCCTGTGAAAATAAGACAGAAACAAAACCCTAATTGGAGATTGTTATGAAGAACTAGAACGATTAGAGAATGTGAATGCAAACAAGGATTACTCTACCTTTGACTTTGAGGACATAAACCATACATCTGTGCAATCGCCGACGGGAAGTTAGCTTGGGGCAATGAACCGCTCCATCGGAGATTTTCTGCGCACACTGTTAATCTCCATTAGAGCTTCAAATCGGGCGGTATTTTGAAGCAGCCGTCAAATTTGGCGCAAAAATGATTTCTTCGTTTTAAAATTCTAGGGCTACTTTCATTTCACGAGGGCCTTTCTTTCAGCCTAAGCCTTTTGCCATAAAAAGACTGGACATTTTTTAAATTCCACAAAAACTCTTCAACATTTCAATGACCTGAATGCCTTTGATAGCTGGATGACTCTCAGTCTGTTCACAAAAATATATACATATACATATATATATATATATATATATATATATATATATATATATATATATATATACATATATATATAGGTGGTCAAATGAGAACCTAAATATCGTGAGAACCGTGAGAACCGTTCATAACCATTAGATTAGAAAAAAAATCAAGGGTCCATATGTTAGATAAAATTGATACACTTAGATACATTACAAAAAATTCGATATTACACTTGGATACAATAGGTTAATAAGTATTGTATCTAAGTGTTGCACTTGGATACACTATGTTAAAAACTAATGTATCCAATTGTTTTTCAAAAATTAACTAATGTATCTAAGTGTATCCAATGTATCTAACATATGGACCATTGATTTTTTTTTCTAATCTAATGGTTATGATTGGTTCTCACGGTTCTCATATAAAATGGTTCTCACAGGAGCGCGACCATATATATATATATATATATATATATATATGTATGTATGTATGTATGTATGTATATATAAATTTATTTGCTCTCCCAAAATATTACAGAATAAATTTGTATAATTTTGTTGTTCTAATAATATATTTATATGCTTACAAGTAACTGTCAAGGTATCATTTTCAAATAATTTTGAAAATGCCATAAAGTTGCATATTTCAGATTTATTTTCAAGTTGAAATGGTTGATTAGGTGGATAAATATTTTTTATGGTTTGACCATTTAATAATTTATAAGTTCTTTCTTATATATATATATATATATATATATATATATATGTATATATATATATATGTATATATATAAGGTCATGCTCTTGTGAGAACCTAAATATCGTGAGAACCATGAGAACTTGGATACATTAGGTTTTTACCTAATGTATCCAATGGTTCACTTGGATACATTAGTTGGATACATTAGGTAAAAAGGAATGTATCCAATGGTTCACTTGGATACATTGGATACATTTCTTGGAAATATTAGGTTCTTACCTAATGTATCCAAGTTCTCACGGTTCTCACGATATTTGGGTTCTCATTTGAGCACCTACCTATATATATATATATATATATATATATATATATATATATATATATATGAAAAAGTACACTGAAAATCACTCAACTATTCACTTATTATGAATTTGATCAACAAATTCCTTTTTTTTTGTAATACACATCCAAATCTTTTATTATTGCATCCGTAGTCACTATCACTAGCTCTATCAATTTTCTTCCGTTCAATGTGTATATGCAACGATGTGACATAATTTGAGGGGGCATTTATGGTAATTCACTCTCCTTGAGAACATTTGCTAATGTAAAAGTTTAAAGGATAAAAATGTATGATGTGAAATTTTGTAGGGTTTAAATGAAAATATTTTCAAACAAAACCAAAAAAAAAAAAAAAAAACCAACTAAATGTCAACCGCAAGATTCGACCTTTGAGCGTCTCTGTCTCTCAAAGGTTGAACGTGTCTCTCTCTAGATCTAGACCTCCGACCATTACTTGACCATTACATTCCATCCGAAATCATAATCTTCGTTTCCGTCTACTTCCCTATTATTGCATTGCTTCCTCACCTTCCTCACATACCATCTTCTTTGACGTTTTCCAGACTTGGAACCTCACCGCCTTCCGTCTTCTCCGGCATTCCTTCCTTTTCATTGTCTGCTCCCAAATATGCAATTTGTTCATTTTGAATTAACTTAGATCCAGCTCTACCCAAACTTTTCGATAGCTCCAAAAGAGCTGTGAGCTAGCACACATACGGACGAGTAGAACTAGGTACGGCTACAAGAAAGGGAGATCCGGGAGCTAGGCGGGAATGCCATTGATCTAGTATCACGACAACCCACAAGGTGCATCCCCAGAAACTACAGTAAATATTTAAAAGAAGAGAAACCGAAGTCTGATTATGAATACATTGTATTTATAATTGTTGGTGGCTGTGGTGGTAATGTTAGTTGTAGTAGGGGACATTGATGATTAGGGATGGCAACGGGGAGGGTTCGGACGGGTTTTCCAAAATCAAACCCAACCCTAATCTCAAAAAGAGTGACCCAAGCTCGAACCGAGTCCAAAGATAGCGGAACCCGACCCGACCCGGTTTGTATCAAAATCTAATTTTATTAGCTCATATTTGTAAGGGCCCAGTCTATGTTTAAGCTCAAATTTGAATGAGTTATACAAGTTAGTCTTAAATCATCAAACCTCTCACAATAAAGTATAAAAAAATAAAAAATAAAAAATAAAATTGAACATCACTTATGATATGTTTAACTAACATAATATGTTAACTTTGTACATAGGGGTGCGGGTCAGCTAACGGCCGGTCAACATCAAAACCCAAACCCGACTCTAACATGCTCGAGTCATGACCCAACCCTACTTTTTCGTTCGGTTTCGGGCTAATTGCCATCCCTATTGGTGATGGTGTGGTCCTTAATGAAATATGACTTTATAAAAAATAATAAAATAAATATCACTAGTTGGTTGATAAAAAAGAAAATTTAGTGACTTATATCTCGGCATTTACCTAGGTTGATTGTGTGTATCTTCTATTCAGTAGATTAGTTTGTATTCCTAATCTAGATAGCATAAAATAAGGAGTAGATACTTACCTTATTAACCAAGATCAGTAGGAGTCTTATGACTCATTGTAACTAACCCTACAAATACTAGGTTGATGTACAGAAAATATAATGAGAACAATTCCCATCATTTCTCTGCAGTCTTCGTCTCCCTTCTTCTATTTTCTTCATTATTGCTACTTAAGCAGCCTGTCTTATATGGTATCATTCGCTCCATATGAGCCATGGAAGACTCATCCTCTCCCGACATCGCTGCCCCATCTACTGTCAAACCTCTCCCTCTCAACTTAAACATCCAGTCCTATCACGGACATGGACATCTCACCACCGACAACCACCGCAATTGGAGATCCATCTTCTTCTCCGTCCTCACTACCCATGAAATTATGTTTACCACGGTCGACACTCCTCTTCCATCCAAGAAACTCGCCGATAGAAAAGACAACCCCTTGTTTGCTTTTCACAAACAAGCTTCGAGCCTAGTCCTTGGATGGATTAAAGCCACAGTCTCGGCAAAATCCAACCCGGGATTAATCTATGCAAAATAGCCTTTGACGCATGGAGCCTCATTGAGAAGCGATTTGCCGGCAAGTCTCGTATCCATATCCAAAAGTTGAAAACTGAACTGAATACCCTAGCTAAGAAACTCAATTTGCCAATTGATGACTATTTCCAGCATGCCCTTAAATTGTCCGGTGCCTTGGCTAAGATCGGTGAGGTCATCACTGATGAAGATCTTCAACAAAGGATAGTTGCTGGTTTGGGTCCCACTTTCAAGGAGTTTATCATCACCCAGAATAATCATCCTACAGCAATTCTCGACGATCTTCAAGACCTCTTACTTCAAGAATAGGATCTTCTTTCCAAATTTAGCACTCTCTCTCTTAACCCTACAAGTGCTTTAGTGGCCAACACGAATTATATGGGATCACAAGCCTCAGTTAACATCACTGGTAATGGGTTTTCACCTAATCATCTTGGTCGAGGCATGGGTTCCTCGCGAGGTCGCAACGAATGAGGTAGTAGCAATTCCAACAGGAACCACGGGGGTCATGGTGGTCGTGGCATTCTTCCCACACCATCACCACCATACAAAACGCACTCTAACCCTACCCCATCCTTCCGACCTCAGGCTTCCCAGCCTTACTCCCCTTCCCCCTTCACTCCTTATCAGCCCCCTAATCCATTTACTCACACCCAATAGAGTGCTTGTCAGTTTTGTTTCAACCCGGATCATACGTCCCCTCAGTGTCTCGACCGTGGCAACTACGCTCTCTACACCCATCATCCGGCTCCCAATCCTCCAATTTCAACCGGTTCATCTTCATCCATGGATATGGATTTTGGGGCTACCGATCACATGACCAACTCACCCGCCGGCTTCACTCATCTTTCTCCATATTCAGGTATCGATTCGGTCACCGTAGCCAACGGTACTCGTCTCCCTATTTCTTATGTTGGTCATGCATCTTTGTCTACTCGTTCTCATAAATTTGTTCTTCACAATGTTCTTTGTGTCCCTAATTTACATAAATCTCTTCTTTCTATTCGTAACTTTTCTTTCGATAACAATTGCTTCTTTGAACTTGACGCTTTTGGTTTTCGTGTGAAGGCAATCTCACGAGGCAGACCATTCTCCCTGGCAATATATCTCATGGGTTATACACTCACCATTTTGATTTTTCCGCTTGTGTCAGTCCTCCCGCGCTCATTGGCGAACTTGCATCATCATCAACTTGGCATGCTCGACTTGGTCATCAGTCTATTCAGGTTTTAAGTCATTAGTTAATAAAGCTCATATCCTAATTAATGGGCCTCTCTCTTCATCCCAATCCACTTTCTCCGCTCGACAGTCCACAGAGACTCCAACTCCTTCTACGGGCCACCCCATGATCACCCGGGCCAAAGCTGGGATTTTTTGTCCTCATCATATTGCTGATTTAATCACCCTCCATCCATTGCCGGCTGCCTTAGCCGCCACCACTCAGCACTCTCTGGATTTCGAACCCAAAACTCTCAAGCAGGCTTCTCCTATTCCCCATTGGCAACAAGCTATGCAAGAAGAGTTATCTGCCATGCAAAAAAATGGAACTTGATCCTTGGTTCCCCGGCTTCCTTCCATGAACGTTGTAGGTAGTAAATGGATTTTTAAGGTCAAACGTTAAGTTGATGGTACTGTTGAACGTCATAAGGCCCGCTTGGTTGCTCAAGGTTTCACACAACAAGAGGGTGTTGATTTTAATGAGACATTTTGTCATGTCGTGAAGCCTCTACCATTTGTACTCTTCTCTCTATTGCTCACTCTCAATCCTGACATATTCAACAACTAGATGTCCGCAACGCTTTCATCAATGGCACTCTCCAATAGGAGGTATATATGGCTCACCCCTGGCTTTTCTCATCCGGACTTCTCTAGACATGTTTGCCGACTTCATCGATCCATCTATGGGTTGAAACAGTCTCCTAGGGCTTGGTTTCAACGCCTACATGACTTCCTCATCTCGATTGTTTTTTCAATAACCGATCCGACAGCTCTTTGTTCATTCGATATACAGGCTCTTCTCTTGTGGCTATTCTCGTTTATGTTGATGATTTTATCATCGTCGGGTCCTCCCCATCCGATGTTGCTGCAGTCATTGATCGGATTTGTGAAACTTTTGAGAGTCGCCGGCTTGGTCAACTTGGTTTCTTTCTTGGCATCCAAACTCACTATTCTGATACTTCGCTCAAGATGAGTCAAGCATGGTATGCCTCTTATTTACTGCCCAAGTTTAATATGGATAGCTGTAAACCCGCTTCCACTTCCTTACTAGTCGACACTCATCTTACGGATCTTGATGGAGACCATATCTCTAAGATCACCATCTATCGGAGCATGGTGGGTGGTCTTCAATATCTCACTCTTACACGACCAGATATCTCATTTGTTGTGAACCAAGTGTGTCAGTTCAGGCACTCACCTCGCACCTCACACTTGGTTGCCGTCATACGCATTCTTCGGTACATTAAAGGAACCCTTTATTAAGGTCTTCTCCTCTCAAGATCTCCTGACCTTTCCATTCGTGCCTTCTCCAATTCGTATTGGACCGGATCTCCCAATGACCGAATATCCACTACTGGGGCGTGCATCTTCATTGGCCCGAATCTTGTTGGTTGGACTGCCAAGAAACAAACTACGGTCGCCCGGTCTAGCAGCGAAGCCGAGAAAGAGCCTTATCCACCACTGCCGCAGAGATTAGATGGTTTGCGTACTTTTTCCGTGAACTACGATTTTTTCTTCCTTGCCTAAAAGTGTTTTGTGACAACATTTCAGCTCTCCACATGGCTCGCAATCCGGAATTTCATGTTAGAACTTGACATGTGGAAATTGATCTCCATTTTGTTCGAGATGTGTATCAATGTGGGTTTCTTTGTCTTTCCTATATTGCCACCGCTTATCAACTCACCGATGTATTCACCAAAGGTTTGGCTCGACCACCTCGTGACTTCTTGTCTGCCAAGCTGCAGCTCGCACCCGTACCGCTTCGCTTGAAGGGGGGTGTAAACAACTATCCAAATCATGTGGTCCCACCTTAACTATCGCGTGTAAATACGTGATGCATATCTCGGCATTTACCTAGGTTGATTGTGTGTATCTTCTACTAAGTAGATTAGTTTGTATTCCTAATCTAGATATCATAAAATAAGGAGTAGATACTTAAGAAATTTTGTGTGAGCGTGTGTGTAATTAAAGCTAGAGATAGAGAGAGTGTGTTCGAAAGCTGAACTCTGTGGGTGTGAGTGTGTTTGTATGTAAATGAGTAGGGGGGAGGAAGTTAAGGTTCTGTTTGAGGGGAGAGGGTAGTTTTGCCATTTAAGGGTTTAATTCACAAGTCACACGGGGATGTTTTTTTAATGGTAAATTATGAATTAGGGTCTAAAGTACATGGACTGGCATTTTGTGGCCCGACGTCCAAATTTTAACGAAATAGGGTTTATAGCGCCAAAAATTTGACCACTTTAGGAATTTTTGATGGGTTTCATTAAAAACCTTAGTTAAGCCATATGTGCCTTGCACATGACAGACAGACTGGATTTGTTTGAAATGGTATTAGTTCTGAAGGGGTTAAATGCAAATACATAAACATAAAGTCGAAAAATATAAAATATTCAAATACAAAATAATGAAAAATAAAATAAAGTAAATTAATGAATATACTATAATTTTGATTTTAATTATTTTTTGAATATAATTTATTTATTTTTAAAGTTAAAGTACAAGTATTTGTAAAATAAAATAATTTAAAGTAATTACATTTTTTTAAATATAAATAATTTAATAGAATTTTAAAAATTTAATGACAAGTATATTTAAAATAAAATAAATAAAAGTAGCTAAAATTTTAATTTTTAATTTTAAGATAAAAAATTAACAAAATTAATTCAGTGATGAATCTATATAATAATATATAAAAGGAGAGACATTTCAAGCTCTCACATTAAGCCACATGGAATTATGACGTGGAATTCTATGTGGCCCCATCTCATAGGTTGAACACAAATGTATGAAATAGGAAAGATAAAATATTTTTTATTATAAAAACTGATATCAAATTTAAAATTCAAATATAAATTCTATGCTTATTTTTAGTTAGAAATGATATTGATTGACAACATCATATTAAATATTAATCAACAAGTTATCATCAAGATTTTAAATCTCATTAAGCGCTTCATATATTTAAGAATACACGTTATTAAGATGGTTATAAAGATAACAAGTATACACACAAAATAAAATTCATATATTATAAAAAAACTCAATGGCTTCAAAGTTTTTTTTTTCTTCATATCTCACTAATTAAAGATTTATAATCCTAAAGAGCTAATCCCTTTTGAATATTTCTTTTCATTCATCCACTAGAATTAGTTACATCCATGTGTATTGTGTCTTTTGGTGCGGTTGTTGTTGATCCACTTTGTGAGAGCCCGCGTGTAACACCCCAACTTTTCACTACAATTAAATAATAACTTAATACGAATAAATCCCAAAATCAGAATGCCCAACGGCTACAAATAACCACAATTCAAACTTTAACCAACGTTCAAATCCACAACGGCTAGTACAAACCACTAACTCAAACGGTAACTAACGGAAAGTAAAGTTTATAACTTAAGCGTAACGGAAACATAACTACTAATTAACTTTATTAAAAGATAACTCCTAAGCCGCCAAACCTTGCGACTCTTGATCTGCTTATTTATAACCTGGAGAGAAAAGAAAAATGAAAGGAATGAGCGAACAATGCCCAGTAAGTTCATACGGTATCCCCTCGGGTACTAAGAGGAGATGACCGAAACGAACGGTAACAATGAATTACAATGAACGGATATAACTCAAGGATCAAACTAACACTCAGTTTGAAAAGGAACATTTACTTGATGAAAAACAATTCATTACTTGAAAACACGTGGCTTCAGAGGCAGTTTCCAAAACACAACATTTTACTCACACTTTACTTTTCTTTACTTTACTTTACTTCATTTAGGGATTAAGCACGTGCTGTACCCAGGGCTCGGGTTTCTACTGACCGCACCCAAAATCGGTATATCATGATAACCTACGTTACTTCATCAAGCAACGCAAAGGGGTCCACATGTTCAACTTAGAACTATGGATAACTGTAAGGGGTCCACTTATCCGTTTCGGGATTATGGATAACTGTAGTCACTTTACTTATTATAAAAATTCACTTTAAAGAGCTTTTACAAAACAAAGCTTAACTTTACAAACTTTACTTGATCACTTTTTAAAAGATACACATCTCACTTGAACACCAAGGTTACAAAATCAATCATACACATGATACCCCTATTGAACAATAACAATATCAATAGAGTGGATAACAAGAGACGGAATAATTCGCAGAACGGAATAGTTATTAAAAGACTATCTAGCCACACAGATAGTTTACTTTATAAAACAGAGATTGGGAATCCTAACAAAGGATTAAGAATCAATACACAACTAAGAGCGTAATCCCTTACCTTAGCTTCGTGTTCTACTAGCTTGCTTTACTCCGCTTGGACAATCTACAACATGAAATAGTCTAGCCTTAGACATGAGAAAAATACTATCTTACTTCCGTCCCAATTTACTTCTTTTTACTCGATTAATTCCATGGTTTTGTCATCTATCACCTCTTTCCTAGTTAACCAATAACTTTAAGAATGACTACAACACCCCTAGGGTTTTTTATTAGTCAATCCCCAACTCTCAATTTCACTATATAAATTACACGCACTGATTTCACACTTTCTGCACACACTTACTGAGTACACCTACTGACAGACACACCCACCACTCTGATTCACACACACTCTGGTACACCCACCACTCTGAACACCCCCACAACTTCAGACACACACACCCATCATCAGCCTACACACACACACCCACCATCAGCACACACACACACGGTACCTGTAACTCACACACACACAAACAGGGAACACAAAATACACACACACACAGAGAGTACATAACGCACACACACACACACACGCTCGGCAGCCCCTGCCGCCGCACACACACACACACCACACACACACCGCACACCCAGACGCACCCCAACACACACACACGCAGCACACACACTTCCACAGTCCATCTTCTTCCTTCTTAATTGTATGCTACTAAACCCTAGTTGACCAATTGCTATCGTAAGGTTTCTTGATACACAGATTGAATTACCAAGATGAAGAGAAAGGTTTGAGGGGTTCTAGAATTACCTTTGTGAACACGATCGCTTTCTCTCTTTCTCTCCTTCACCGTCTCTCTCTCCCGCTCTCTGCGTCTCCCTTCTGCGCCGCCCTCTTCTTTCTTCCCGTTCTATTCTTTTATTTGCGGTGGAATAAATAGTCTTAGGGTTTAAGAGAGGGTATTTATATTAATGGGGCTTCCCAAATCCCTAATTTAATTGGACTCTTAATCCTTCTTAGTTAATGAATTGGGCCTTCTACTTTTGACCCAATAACTAAACTAAACTAATTATTAAAGTTTTCCCCATTAATAATTAAGAGTTTAAAATAAATAAAATAAAAGGTAAGTTCGGGTTATTACACCGCGCTCGAAAGCCGCACGCCGAAATGACCGTCCCGTGAGGGCGGTTCGGGTGATGCCCCGTGCTAATGTGCTTTTGGAAATGCGCTCGGTTCTCTCATAATGGTTTCCTCTCGATGGAATCAAACAGTCAAGAGTCGCCACCTCGCTTTATTTTAGGAAAAACGAAGATAAAATCTTTATTTTGAGAAAGTGGGTTCGGGGGCTAAGTTTCGAGAAGAGAAGGGGTTAGGCATTCTCCTCACCCGTGATGGTCTCTAATATGCATGCCACTTAGATTCATTTTTATGTCTTTTTACCTTGCCTTTATGCCCTAACAAAATGGTGATTTTTATATACGAGGAAGTATTCCTATTCTAGGATTGTTTGCTTTAATTCACAAATGAGAGTCGGTTTGGGTGGACTCTCACTTGATTTTGAAAATGGTTTAGCATTCACATCCAGTAAAGAAAACCACAAAAAGGGGGTGGGGGATTGATAGTTACAATGGTGAGCAAAAAGGGAGACAAATCCCATATAAAAATGAATGTCCAAACTCCGTCCCAAGTCAATTTAGGGACTACTGTCCGCTTCTCTTCCTTGTACCTGCGCTTATACTTACACAATATGGAAAGTAAAGGTCAGGAAAAGTCCCTAACACATCAAGTATCAACCATGAATTTTCCTCTGATTTTAGGAGCATTTTATGGTGTCCAAATCAGGCATGCAAGATAATACTTTCAACAGCCAAATCTGACAGATATTCATACATCCATAAAATATCCACCTTTTTCATCATTAAAAAGGGGGAATCATGGAAAACACCAAAAATGAAAGTTATTCAAAACACATCAAAGTTTATATATGGAAAGTTTCAAGGTCATACAGCAAGTATAAGTTACACAAAAGATCTCTGACATTTTGGTGTCAGAAAAGGAAATATGCTAATCTGAGAACAGAGAGTTGGAACAAAAAATGGAAAGAACCTCTTCCACTCAGGGTAAAAATATTATATTTACATGTTCATTATCCTATGTTTGTCTACAACAAACCACATTTTGTGGTCTAGGACCAAAAACCACGTTTTCCATACATAAATAGAGCAACAAGACAGAAAAGTGCAGATGGACGGTCTGCTGGAAACCTACAAATGGCAAGAAAACACCCATGAAAACTCACTCAAACGAGATGGTATGAACATGAAAATTTGGGTAAACATATATATATATATATATATATATATATATATATATATATATATATATATATGTCAAAAACACAAAAACACAGCCATTTGAGTATTTAATCATGGTATATCATCATTTAGAGAGAAGGACAACAAGAATATCAACATTGTATCTTGGAACATCAAATGGAGGTCTAGCCTAACAAAGTGGCTAGACCTCTTAACAAGTTACATAATCAACTACATCTTACATATAGGGATGTTACAAGATGAAGATATTACCTAGGTTGTGCTCCCTTTGCTTCTAAGGGAAGACTTTTTTGGTTTTTTCTAAAGGTGTATGCCTTTGATTGAATGAGTGTTTGAGTGAGGGTTTTGGTTTGTGTTTAGTGGGTACTTTGGTGGTGCTATGGTGGTTTTATGACTGAGATTTGAGGGGGTTATGGATGCTTGAGAGAGAGCAAAAAGGGTTGAATAATGGGGTGTGTGTTTCTCTTGTGTGAATTGTTTGTGGTATGTCTAAGAATGGATGAAGGGGGTGGTAATATGGAGGAGGGAGGTGGTAAATGACCTTAGGTCACCCTTGCTAGGCCTAGGGGTCAGTTTAGGGGTCATTCCCCGCCCATTTGCAGCTGTAGAAATGATCATAAGTGTAGAAATGATCATAAGTGTGACTTTTATGGCCAAGTTGATGATGATGCAAAAAATCTGATCCGCACAGGGGAAAGAGCCGTACGGCCGTGTAGTGGCCGTACGCCTTTGTTCTTGACGAGATCCCCATTGGGAGCCGTACGGCTCCCTTTTTTGCAGCTGGGGGAATCAGCTTTTGCCACTTGTCGTGCTCTGGTTTGACACGCCCCAAGTCCCGGGATTCCCTAATAGAACCTCGAACCTGGTGCGCGTAACTAACAAGAAACAAGAATCTAACGGGAAACAGGAACAATACCTGTGAAAAACAAAACTGACATGATATATCTACTCAAGAGTAGGGAGCTAAGATAGCTCACACGAGTTCTAGACCAAGAAAATTAAAACCAAACAAGGTTACATACAGCGGAAGACATGCCTAGCAAATAAGCTGGCATCAAGAACTGTCTAGGGACAACAAATACTACCCCAATACAAGCCCAGAGTTCATTAACTCATACAAGATCGTCCTTACCAAAATATAAAAGGACACTAACTTCGAACAAGAATATCCTGCTGAGTAAATTCCCAGCTAAGTCGAGCCTCACTGCGTACTATCCCCTGCTTTCCTGGGGGGGGGGAAACAATTAAACAAATAAAGGGTGAGATAAATCTCAGTAAGCTATTAACATGCAACTATATGTCATGTTATCATGCAACACAAGTAGATACTCAACTAAACATATATCAAGTATCATCAAGTAACAATTATAGGAGAGGCTAAGCCAACTCAACAAGTAATCAAGCTCAAGAAAGGTTCAGGTAACAAGTAGTCAAGTAGTGTGAGAGGCTAGACCAGCTCACCAAGATGCACATAGGCCTATCACGCATTTGTACCTGAATCATTCCTTATTCCTCCCAAGAATACCATTTGTTGTCGATGCTTTTCTAGCTGGGGACAACCAAGAACAAGAACAAGAACAGGAACTGCTGTGCGGTATATAAGAAGACCTGGTAACCAGTGTCATCCACAATAACAAGATCCACGTGGTGAACAGGACAGGAGTACAGTATATAAGAAGACCTGGTAACCAGTTTCCTCCACAAGAACAAGATCCACGTGGTGTTCAGTACAGTCGCATTCACTTAGGTCGGGCTTATTGCTCTAACCAGTGAGGCTATGCCCTTACTATGGCCAGTAGTAAGGGGTCGGGCGGAAATACATAGGGACCCGATTGTCACTTAAACCCCAGCTCTCGCGACAAGCGTGAACCTATATATTTTCGAACAAGCAAGGAGAACCAGCTGGACTCACCAAGAATGCACAAGTAGATGTTTACTTGAACTACGAGAACAGAACTCAGTCCCTTATTAGTGGACTATTCTTTATGCACCATGTAATCATGTGCTCACGAGAATATGCACCATGTAATTATGTATCATGCTCACGAGAATATGCACCATGTAATTATGTATCATGTGCTCACGAGAATATAAGTATCCATACGCAATTATTGCGAATACAAACCAAGATAACACTGGCACATAAGGTGTCCATGTAACACGATCAATCCAAGTAAGAGTCCATTAATAACAGACTTCAGTCAAGTAGTAGGGTATATCACTTTGTCACATGCCAAGTTTGCACGTACATATTCATATCACGTTTAACACATTAAAGCGTCTATCACGATACCCTTACTATCCAGTAGAGCCCAACACCTTAGACTCTAAACACGTAGTAGAATAGGTCACATTGTACCTAGACACAGTCATACTTCACGTATATGTATCGTTAATAATCGAATACATTTTCTAACACATATTGTGTTCTATAACCATTCTTATTAATTTAAATCGTAGTATTCACGATTATATGAATTATCTTCATATTACACTAGTCCCTATTTTCTTTAGGAACCATTTCAAGACAAGATATCTTCTTTATATTTTATATACTTCATTGAGTATATACATGATTAAAAACTAAATCATTTACACTTTAGTGCTTATTTATAGCACTTCCAATATACACGTATCAAGTTCAAGTATGTAGTAGAGTTAATCATTCTCTATCTGGTTCCATATTCCAACTCTTTTGGTTATTCATACCATGTACCAATCAATCAAGAAGCCACATTCTATCAAGTAAATATATGCAAGATTTGCATATACACATCAAGACTCTTTCAAGTTTATTACCATACACCTATATTGGTGTCAAGGCACGTACAAGATTTTATAATCTTATATTCAAGTCTTAATCCAATTATTTGGATGTTCAAGTCATGTACGAGATTTTATTGTCTTATACTTCAAATTACTGTCTCATCTTAAGACATTCAGGACATTCAGGACATTCAATACATATACAAGATCTTATCATCTTATATCCAAGTTCTCAATCCATTTCTTTGGATGGTTAAACATGTACAAGAGTTAAACATCTTATACTTCGAGTTCAAGCTAAGTAGATGAATTATACATCTTTCACATATTATTTTCCAATCCTTTTCTTAGGACATTCAAGCTCTAGACATTAGTTGGTGTCCCTAAGGTACACAAACATTGACTTCAAGACACATAAAAGAGTTATTACTCTTATATTCAAGTCATCATTTAATTATGATTCAAGTCCACATTTCATTTGTTCACAAATGGACTATTTTCAGTACTAGAGTGTTCTACAACACTCATCTAGGTCATCTAGGGTAGTACCCTAAACCTAGACCAAGAATAATTCGAGTTCACTTTAAGTAAATGAGCTATACAACTTATACTTACAAGTTCATAATTCCCTACATAGGACATTCAATCTCTAGTCATTGTTTTAATGCCCCTAAGGTGCACAATCATTGGCTTCAAGACAAGCATAACACATAAGTGCTTGTTCATAGCACTTTTAAGACATATAAAAGAGTTCTTCCTTTTATACTCAAGTTCTCATTTTAATTTAATGAGTAATCATGTTCAAGACTCACTTCTGATACCCCTAAGGTGTCACAACACTTGCTAGGACATCTTATCTTAAGGCTATATGTCTTAACAAGGGTTATTTCCAACTTATACAATCATGGAACAAGTTTTTACAATTTTTCAGGACATATGGGCGGCCGCACAAAATGGTGTGGGCGGTCGCCCAAAATCAGGCTTTCCAAGAACAAAATACTTCAGATAGATGGGCGGTCGCCCAGCCCAAAATGGGCGGTCGCCCAAGGCCCAAAAATGCCAAAATCCGAATTCTTTCCCAGGTTAAATAATTTTCCGTCCCGAGCGTAGGAGTATAATTTTTATCAATATATTATCAAACCCAGGAGTATAATAACAAGCTTAAATCACTCATTTCAATTATACTTTCTTATTTCAACAGAGACTTTTATACTTACAAATTCTCCGTCTCAAATGTAGGAGTATAAACCCACTAACACTTTCTAACATTCAAGAGTGCATGTTAACATGCCCAAAACACTTCTATAGGGACACTTTATTAATTTATCCCCGTCCCATAAGTAATAGAATAATCTTCTTTTATTCCCAATTAAATATTTCACCGTCCCCAAAAGTATAAGTACAATTTTATATTATACTACCATACCCATTTAGAGACACTTCCATTCATTTCCCCGTACCACAAATAATAGTACAATTTTTCTAATAATATTTAAATCAAGTTACTATTTTACCGTCTCACGAATAGGAGTGTAATTTCCTACTACTCTTTTAGCAAACCAACAACCCAACCCAGGAGGTTAACTAATTTGAACTAATTTTCCAAGTTTCTCTTGTACGCAGCATATTTATACTCCCTTCGTCCCAAAATTACAAGTATCACTAAAATTGCTCAAAACACAATTTTAACAAGAACAAGTAGCGGGAATAACATATATGCATGTTATTACAAGTAAGGGGGAGCTAATAACTTACCTAGTCCGAAATCAAATTGACCCAAATTAATTTCTGATCGGCCTGGAACGCTCTATTCAACGCCACGAATATTTATCCGGGACCAGAATCACGAACAGAGGAATAATTAAGCTCGAGGAGTCGAGAATAGGAAGAATCCTAAACCTTCTTTATGAAACAGAGGAAGCGTAAACTTAGTTGGAGAGGAAAATGACTCAGAGAGAGGGATCAACCAAGTTTTATCCTAAACAAGTTTCAAAAATTGCATCTAGGCCCCTCAAGTTCTAACTTTGACAAAAAGGCCCCTAAACTTTCAACTTTGACATTTAACCACCTTAATTTTCTAAAGTAATTAAATAATTAACTTAAATAAAATAGCATATAATTATGCTATTCAAGAATTTAACAAGCAAGTCAAATATTTAACGAGATTAAGGATGGGCGATACACCCTCCCCACCTTAAAGAAAATTCGTCCTCGAATTTTACTAGATCAAGATTATAACATATCTAATCAACAAATAGAACTCAAGAACATCACGACTATGCACAGATACTCACAAATATTCTATGCAATTTAGATGTATAAATTATAACATCGAAACACATAAAGTCAAGCAGACTCGATTAGTCAATCCACTATATCGGTGAAACTTGACATATCCACTAAAATAATAGAACTGGTCATATCCTCCAGATCACTGTAATACTAGTCAAATCCATTAGGCAATCTCAGATACTGAATTCGTGGTTATCCATCGTTTCAATATTCAAAACTGACTTTACGTATATCAATCCATCAAGACAATCCATCAAAAGATGTAGCTCTCGGTGTCAAATAGTTAACAATGGAGCTGCCTTCGAAATTCATTCATGAATCTCTAACAAGACCACGAAATCTCAAGAACACACGTACCTTGGTTGTTTCCACTTATAGGTCAACACAGATACTCACTTCAGACATCCACTACAAGGTAGATATATCCTCTATCAAGAAATTCTCAAGTTGAATCTTCAACTCGTTTAACTCAATCGAGGTCAAGAACATTAATCCAGATGTCAGCACTGTATTCGCACTGTAACAACTCAAGATAACCCAGTTTCTCATCAAGAATGGATACATCCATCTAGTTTGGTGTAGAAACTCCACTGTCAATCACATAGGTTAAATACCCAGTACAATCTCAAGAACCCTTTCTAGACTTTCAATGCAAAATATGAATGATATGCATAAATCTATCATGCTCACATAAATAGTCAAGCATACTAGCAGAGAATTAATTACCATCTATTATGGTAAACAAGGTTGGCCTAACACATAGAAAGCCAAGTCATGACACGTAGACAGCCAAGCTATATCACGTATCACATCAATGTCCCATACCGGTGACACGACCAAATTAACAAAGAACGTATAGGGTGTTATCACCCACACTTCTATCAAGCTCTTATTCATAACAATATCAAGCACGTAGTCTCTTACTAGAGAATACACTTTCACGTGATTCACGAGATAAGGACAAGCATGCATATATAGCACGAAACCATGTCCACAAGAAAAGATAGATACGCCTAAGTCTTTGAAGACTCGCGCTCTCGATTCTCAAACCATCTAATCCAATTGGATCAACACTATCAATACTAGTCCTATGCCTGGTATAACAACAAGTAACGAAGCACTCGACGTCGAAAACACACCCAAGACTAACCCAACCTAGGCCATAGACCCTATCCAGGCTAAGAGCTAAACCAGGCTCTGATACCACACTGACACGCCCCAAGTCCCAGGATTCCCTAATAGAACCTCGAACTTGGTGCGCGTAACTAACAAGAAACAAGAATCTAACGGGAAACAAGAACAATACCTGTTAAAAACAAAACTGACATGATATATCTACTCAAGAGTAGGGAGCTAAGATAGCTCACACGAGTTCCAGACCAAGAAAATTAAAACCAAACAAGGTTACATACAGCGGAAGACATGCCTAGCAAATAAGCTGGCATCAAGAACTGTCTAGGGACAACAAATACTACCCCAATACAAGCCCAGAGTTCATTAACTCATACAAGATCGTCCTTACCAAAATATAAAAGGACACTAACTTCGAACAAGAATATCCTGCTGAGTAATTCCCAGCTAAGTCGAGCCTCACTGCGTACTATCCCCTGCTTTCCTGGGGGGGGGGAAACAATTAAACAAATAAAGGGTAAGATAAATCTCAGTAAGCTATTAACATGCAACTATATGTCATGTTATCATGCAACACAAGTAGATACTCAACTAAACATATATCAAGTATCATCAAGTAACAATTATAGGAGAGGCTAAGCCAACTCAACAAGTAATCAAGCTCAAGAAAGGTTCAGGTAACAAGTAGTCAAGTAGTGTGAGAGGCTAGACCAGCTCACCAAGACGCACATAGGCCTATCACGCATTTGTACCTGAATCCTTCCTTATTCCTCCCAAGAATACCATTTGTTGTCGATGCTTTTCTAGCTGAGGACAACCAAGAACAAGAAAAGGAACTGCTGTGCGGTATATAAGAAGACCTGGTAACCAGTGTCATCCACAATAACAAGATCCACGTGGTGAACAGGACAGGAGTACAGTATATAAGAAGACCTGGTAACCAGTGTCCTCCACAAGAACAAGATCCACGTGGTGTTCAGTACAGTCGCATTCACTTAGGTCAGGCTTATTGCTCTAACCAGTGAAGCTATGCCCTTACTATGGCCAGTAGTAAGGGGTCGGGCGGAAATACATAGGGACCCGATTGTCACTTAAACCCCAGCTCTCGCGACAAGCGTGAAACCTATATATTTTCGAACAAGCAAGGAGAACCAGCTGGACTCACCAAGAATGCACAAGTAGATGTTTACTTGAACTACGAGAACAGAACTCAGTCCCTTATTAGTGGACTATTCTTTATGCACCATGTAATCATGTGCTCACGAGAATATGCACCATGTAATTATGTATCATGCTCACGAGAATATGCACCATGTAATTATGTATCATGTGCTCACGAGAATATAAGTATCCATACGCAATTATTGCGAATACAAACCAAGATAACACTGGCACATAAGGTGTCCATGTAACACGATCAATCCAAGTAAGAGTCCATTAATAACAGACTTCAGTCAAGTAGTAGGGTATATCACTTTGTCACATGCCAAGTTTGCACGTACATATTCATATCACGTTTAACACATTAAAGTGTCTATCACGATACCCTTACTATCCAGTAGAGCCCAACACCTTAGACTCTAAACACGTAGTAGAATAGGTCACATTGTACCTAGACACAGTCATACTTCACGTATATGTATCGTTAAGAATCGAATACATTTTCTAACACATATTGTGTTCTATAACCATTCTTATTAATTTAAATCGTAGTATTCACGATTATATGAATTATCTTCATATTACACTAGTCCCTATTTTCTTTAGGAACCATTTCAAGACAAGATATCTTCTTTATATTTTATATACTTCATTGAGTATATACACGATTAAAAACTAAATCATTTACACTTTAGTGCTTATTTATAGCACTTCCAATATACACGTATCAAGTTCAAGTATGTAGTAGAGTTAATCATTCTCTATCTGGTTCCATATCCCAACTCTTTTGGTTATTCATACCATGTACCAATCAATCAAGAAGCCACATTCTATCAAGTAAATATATGCAAGATTTGCATATACACATCAAGACTCTTTCAAGTTTATTACCATACACCTATATTGGTGTCAAGGCACGTACAAGATTTTATAATCTTATATTCAAGTCTTAATCCAATTATTTGGATGTTCAAGTCATGTACGAGATTTTATTGTCTTATACTTCAAATTACTGTCTCATCTTAAGACATTCAAGACATTCAGGACATTCAGGACATTCAATACATATACAAGATCTTATCATCTTATATCCAAGTTCTCAATCCATTTCTTTGGATGGTTAAACATGTACAAGAGTTAAACATCTTATACTTCGAGTTCAAGCTAAGTAGATGAATTATACATCTTTCACATATTATTTTCCAATCCTTTTCTTAGGACATTCAAGCTCTAGACATTAGTTGGTGTCCCTAAGGTACACAAACATTGACTTCAAGACACATAAAAGAGTTATTACTCTTATATTCAAGTCATCATTTAATTATGATTCAAGTCCACATTTCATTTGTTCACAAATGGACTATTTTCAGTACTAGAGTGTTCTACAACACTCATCTAGGTCATCTAGGGTAGTACCCTAAACCTAGACCAAGAATAATTCGAGTTCACTTTAAGTAAATGAGCTATACAACTTATACTTACAAGTTCATAATCCCCTACATAGGATATTCAATCTCTGGTCATTGGTTTAATGCCCCTAAGGTGCACAATCATTGGCTTCAAGACAAGCATAACACATAAGTGCTTGTTCATAGCACTTTTAAGACATATAAAAGAGTTCTTCCTTTTATACTCAAGTTCTCATTTTAATTTAATGAGTAATCATGTTCAAGACTCACTTCTGATACCCCTAAGGTGTCACAACACTTGCTAGGACATCTTATCTTGAGGCTATATGTCTTAACAAGGGTTATTTCCAACTTATACAATCATGGAACAAGTTTTACAATTTTTCAGGACATATGGGCGGCCGCACAAAATGGTGTGGGCGGTCGCCCAAAATCAGGCTTTCCAAGAACAAAATACTTCAGATAGATGGGCGGTCGCCCAAGGCCCAAAAATGCCAAAATCCGAATTCTTTCCCAGGTTAAATAATTTTCCGTCCCGAGCGTAGGAGTATAATTTTTATCAATATATTATCAAACCCAGGAGTATAATAACAAGCTTAAATCACTCATTTCAATTATACTTTCTTATTTCAACAGAGACTTTTATACTTACAAATTCTCCGTCTCAAATGTAGGAGTATAAACCCACTAACACTTTCTAACATTCAAGAGTGCATGTTAACATGCCCAGAACACTTCTATAGGGACACTTTATTAATTTATCCCCGTCCCATAAGTAATAGAATAATCTTCTTTTATTCCCAATTAAATATTTCACCGTCCCCAAAAGTATAAGTACAATTTTATATTATACTACCATACCCATTTAGAGACACTTTCATTCATTTCCCCGTACCACAAATAATAGTACAATTTTTCTAATAATATTTAAATCAAGTTACTATTTTACCGTCTCACGAATAGGAGTGTAATTCCTACTACTCTTTTAGCAAACCAACAACCCAACCAGGAGGTTAACTAATTTGAACTAATTTTCCAAGTTTCTCTTGTACGCAGCATATTTATACTCCCTTCGTCCCAAAATTACAAGTATCACTAAAATTGCTCAAAACACAATTTTAACAAGAACAAGTAGCGGGAATAACATATATGCATGTTATTACAAGTAAGGGGGAGCTAATAACTTACCTAGTCCGAAATCAAATTGACCCAAATTAATTTCTGATCGGCCTGGAACGCTCTATTCAACGCCACGAATATTTATCCGGGACCAGAATCACGAACAGAGGAATAATTAAGCTCGAGGAGTCGAGAATAGGAAGAATCCTAAACCTTCTTTATGAAACAGAGGAAGCGTAAACTTAGTTGGAGAGGAAAATGACTCAGAGAGAGGGATCAACCAAGTTTTATCCTAAACAAGTTTCAAAAATTGCATCTAGGCCCCTCAAGTTCTAACTTTGACAAAAAGGCCCCTAAACTTTCAACTTTGACATTTAACCACCTTAATTTTCTAAAGTAATTAAATAATTAACTTAAATAAAATAGCATATAATTATGCTATTCAAGAATTTAACAAGCAAGTCAAATATTTAACGAGATTAAGGATGGGCGTTACACCCTCCCCACCTTAAAGAAAATTCGTCCTCGAATTTTACTAGATCAAGATTATAACATATCTAATCAACAAATAGAACTCAAGAACATCACGACTATGCACAGATACTCACAAATATTCTATGCAATTTAGATGTATAAATTATAACATCGAAACACATAAAGTCAAGCAGACTCGATTAGTCAATCCACTATATCGGTGAAACTTGACATATCCACTAAAATAATAGAACTGGTCATATCCTCCAGATCACTGTAATACTAGTCAAATCCACTAGGCAATCTCAGATACTGAAGTCGTGGTTATCCATCGTTTCAATATTCAAAAATGACTTTACGTATATCAATCCATCAAGGCAATCCATCAAAAGATGTAGCTCTCGGTGTCAAATAGTTAACAATGGAGCTGCCTTCGAAATTCATTCATGAATCTCTAACAAGACCACGAAATCTCAAGAACACACGTACCTTGGTTGTTTCCACTTATAGGTCAACACAGATACTCACTTCAGACATCCACTACAAGGTAGATATATCCTCTATCAAGAAATTCTCAAGTTGAATCTTCAACTCGTTTAACTCAATCGAGGTCAAGAACATTAATCCAGATGTCAGCACTGTATTCGCACTGTAACAACTCAAGATAACCCAGTTTCTCATCAAGAATGGATACATCCATCTAGTTTGGTGTAGAAACTCCACTGTCAATCACATAGGTTAAATACCCAGTACAATCTCAAGAACCCTTTCTAGACTTTCAATGCAAAATATGAATGATATGCATAAATCTATCATGCTCACATAAATAGTCAAGCATACTAGCAGAGAATTAATTACCATCTATTATGGTAAACAAGATTGGCCTAACACATAGAAAGCCAAGTCATGACACGTAGACAGCCAAGCTATATCACGTATCACATCAATGTCCCATACCGGTGACACGACCAAATTAACAAAGAACGTATAGGGTGTTATCACCCACACTTCTATCAAGCTCTTATTCATAACAATATCAAGCACGTAGTCTCTTACTAGAGAATACACTTTCACGTGATTCACGAGATAAGGACAAGCATGCATATATAGCACGAAACCATGTCCACAAGAAAAGATAGATACGCCTAAGTCTTTGAAGACTCGCGCTCTCGATTCTCAAACCATCTAATCCAATTGGATCAACACTATCAATACTAGTCCTATGCCTGGTATAACAACAAGTAACGAAGCACTCGACGTCGAAAACACACCCAAGACTAACCCAACCTAGGCCATAGACCCTATCCAGGCTAAGAGCTAAACCAGGCTCTGATACCACACTGACACGCCCCAAGTCCCAGGATTCCCTAATAGAACCTCGAACCTGGTGCGCGTAACTAACAAGAAACAAGAATCTAACGGGAAACAGGAACAATACCTGTTAAAAACAAAACTGACATGATATATCTACTCAAGAGTAGGGAGCTAAGATAGCTCACACGAGTTCTAGACCAAGAAAATTAAAACCAAACAAGGTTACGTACAGCGGAAGACATGCCTAGCAAATAAGCTGGCATCAAGAACTGTCTAGGGACAACAAATACTACCCCAATACAAGCCCAGAGTTCATTAACTCATACAAGATCGTCCTTACCAAAATATAAAAGGACACTAACTTCGAACAAGAATATCCTGCTGAGTAAATTCCCAGCTAAGTCGAGCCTCACTGCGTACTATCCCCTGCTTTCCTGGGGGGGGGAAACAATTAAACAAATAAAGGGTGAGATAAATCTCAGTAAGCTATTAACATGCAACTATATGTCATGTTATCATGCAACACAAGTAGATACTCAACTAAACATATATCAAGTATCATCAAGTAACAATTATAGGAGAGGCTAAGCCAACTCAACAAGTAATCAAGCTCAAGAAAGGTTCAGGTAACAAGTAGTCAAGTAGTGTGAGAGGCTAGACCAGCTCACCAAGATGCACATAGGCCTATCACGCATTTGTACCTGAATCCTTCCTTATTCCTCCCAAGAATACCATTTGTTGTCGATGCTTTTCTAGCTGAGGACAACCAAGAACAAGAACAGGAACTGTTGTACGGTATATAAGAAGACCTGGTAACCAGTGTCATCCACAATAACAAGATCCACGTGGTGAACAGGACAGGAGTACAGTATATAAGAAGACCTGGTAACCAGTGTCCTCCACAAGAACAAGATCCACGTGGTGTTCAGTACAGTCGCATTCACTTAGGTCAGGCTTATTGCTCTAACCAGTGAAGCTATGCCCTTACTATGGCCAGTAGTAAGGGGTCGGGCGGAAATACATAGGTGTTGGGTTTTGAGCAAACATGCGCAGCGGAATTAAAACCCAAAAGCCTAGATCCGATCACGATGATTAAATTAATACGAGGATGAATTTAGAACACTAACCGTGACGGAGCTTTAAAATTCTGAGATCTTCAATCTTTGTTCTTCGCGTTTCTTCGAATCACGAACGCAGGAGCGACCGCAACACTTGGATCACGAACTTTGAAGGAGTTGATGCCAACGCCCTCTATGTTTATCCACACGCGAACGAATATCTAGAACGATTCTAGATCTGGATTGCTAGACCCATTAGAAAACACGCTTTTCTAATCTTCAAAGGCTATATGATTTTATTGGTGTTCTTGAGCTTTTGATTCTCAATCTAAACTCAAGAATATGTTTCTCAAACACATGGAGGCTACCAATAATGATACAATATCAATCCATACTGATTAGGGTTAAGAGAGAGGTATTTAAACTCATTAGTCCTAAACCTTTTAGGAGAAATAGGTCAAAACCCGTCAAAACACGAAATCAGATTTTGGGCCCAAACAGGGCCTGCTCGGCCGAGTCTTATAAGGTGCTCGGCCGAGCACCTCTGTGTCAAAAATTTCTGTTTCTCATGCTCGGCCGAGTCCTTTGAGGTGCTCGGCCGAGCACCAGCAAAAAGTCATTTTTAGCCTTTTAAACAATCCGTTCTTTTGTGTGTGACCCCATAGGATTATATTAAGTTGGCAATGAGTCCAACCAAGGTCAAACTCATAAATCATGAGCGGACTCTAGCAAGCCATCATGACTACCCAATTAATATAACTTAAAGAAGTTCGTAATCCTCAATAGAATATATCACAATCCTTTTGTCTCACGATATCATATTGAACATAAGTCATGGTCCACGTCAACTTATATTGTTCAATGCTTTCTCGATCTTGAGTAGATTGATAATGAGCAAATGGTATTGATCTCATCAATTCATTTGAGCGCGGCCACGCATTTCATCAATCTCACTCTACGAGAGGCCCAAGCGGATATCTCTCTTGAGAGAGGGACAAATCCCATATTGACTTATTACCTTTCCCTACATGAATCCGATTATGCCAATCGTAGCCTTTATAACCACCCGGTTAGGGGTGACGTTTGAGTACGTCAAACATAATGTTCATCATGTGGAAGACTGTAATAATCTCAGGTCTAAGGATATCAATGATATAACTATTATGAGATTTAATTATGACATTTGACCATGACATAAATCTCATAGGTGGGTCATGTCCAGTACATGGTCACCAACATGTACCCATAAGCTTAATCTGTATCTAATACACATGATCATCACATGATCATCAATTATACTTATACTAGTTCTTCATAAGTTCTAGGGACGGGGATTATTATAATAAACATGTAAAACATATAATAACCCAAGTTTGTTATCTCCAAAACAAATGATGTAACGTAATGGCCTTTCTCAAGGGCCTAGAGCATAATTCCAACAATCTCCCACTTGCACTAGGCCCAATCAACGTGTATCCAATACCCATTGAGCTAAGTTATGATCTCCATCATTTTGCAAGTGAGCACATGTAAGATGATTACCCTTGTCATCATCATAAGGTATTTTGCGTATTTTGACACTTCCCATGTCAACGATTTCTCGTAGAGATGCAAACGTTTGAGTGCGTGTTTGGATCATAGATGAGCCCTTGGCACCTTATCTTGTGCAATAACCGTTATTTCACAACAAAGGTGCATAGGATCAGTATCACTAGAAACTATTTCCAGTTTTACTAACAACATCTATATTCAAACAACTCCCTTAGTTACAACTCTTGTAACCAAATACTTAATTTTATTCGTAGAATATTTATAGTGTATTTGCTTGGAACTATTCCAACTAATAGCACTTATTTAAACATATGTTTATACTGCGATTTACCCTTGTCGATGTGGAAGCATGCATCTATGTAACCATTTACTAGATCATCTCCCATGTCAACAACCATCAAGAATGCATCCTTAGTTCTTCTCAAGTACACAAGGATATTCTTGATCATTATCTAGTGACTTTCACTAGGATATGATCAGTATGTTCTCATCATACTCCAAGTATACGAGTTATACCGTCTAAGTACCTAATATGACATTCATGATAGATCCAATTGCCGAAGCATATGGAATCCTAATCATGCATTCTTACTCATTAGTCTTCCACTAAGACTAAGTCTTGTCAAGAACACTATCACTAGACAAATTTGCAAGTTCTTCTCCAAGAGTCTTGCATATTGAACAATTCAGTACTTTGCCTCTACAAGTACTTTGACACAAACCAATCGACTTCCTAGATTTATATCAATAGATATTAATTCCAAGGATATAAGCGGCTTTTCCTTAAGTCCTTCATTAATAAACTCTTTCAAATGAACTATGTGTTAGACACATATACAAGACTAGGAATTAGACTATGCTCCCACTAATTTCTTAGCAAACACAAGTCTCATTATTGATGAATTTCAAACGATTTGAACGCTTCATCAAAATGATTGTTTCAACTCCAAGAAGCTTGCTTCATTCCATCCTATGGATTTCCGCAACTTACATACTTTATTAAAATTTCTAGACTATCAAAACCTTTAGGTTGTATCCAATACATCCTTAAGTGAGTTCCCGTTAAGAAACGCTGTTTTGATATCCATTTGTCAAATTTCATATTCCAAATATGAAGATATGACAATGAGAATTCTAATAACTTAAAGCATGACTTCAAGTGAGAAAGTTTTATCATAGTCGAAATATGAGTCAACCTTTTCACATTTAATCTTGCTTAATTAGTATGTTCCTTTGCTACCCATGTTAGTTTTCTCCAAGAAAACTTGATTCCATCCTTTGGTTTTTACACCTTAGGTTAGAAAGATCAAGTTCCAAACTTGATTAATATACATGGATTGCCTTTTAGATTTTATGACTCCAGGCCATTAATCTAAAATGGAGCGGACATTGCATTTTGATAGGAAGTAAATATACCATTCTCAATGAACTTTACCTCTTATACTTTCTTTAATAAGAAATCCAATATTTCTCATTATAGATTGTATCCTATCATATATGCAATTGACTTGTGTAATTTGAACGAATTTCCACAACTCCTTGCGAAAGTTCATTCAACTTCCATCTAAGGTTCTATGTTATCTTCTAGGTCTCGAACCATTCGAGATATATTTTACTCCCACTGATTCTTTTAGAGATAAACAATTTATCTAGAAAAGTACCATTACAAGCAACAAACAATTTGTTTCTTAGAAGTAAAATAATATCCTCAAGTTTCCTTGGGATATCCCATGAAAATATATTTATTAGATTTAAGTGTGAGCTTGTTCCAAACAAGTCTTTTCGCAAAAAGTCTCACCATCTTAAATCTTTATGAAAGACAAACCAAGTTTTCTTTCATTCCATATCACATATGGCACCTTTGAACCTATTTTAATGGAACTCAAATTAGTGTAATTATAGCGGTTTTCAAAACATAACCCCAAAATAAATAATGGAAGATCAATTTGACTTTATCATCTAATGAACCATATCCAATAAGGTTCTACACCTCCACGTAGACACATTATTTTAAATGGTGTTCTTGGTGGAGTTAATTTGTGAAACAATTTCACAACCTAAAGATGATTGTCAAAATTCTTGGTTCAATTATTCATTATCACGATCGAATCGGGATCTTTGAATAGTTTTGCCAAGTAGTACCAAAATCCTCATTTAGCATTGCCACTTAATGAACCATATACATCGACATGTATTAGGTCTAATAAGATATCAGCCTTTTACTACTCCTAGTAAAAGTTGCCTTAATCCAAGTAAATAAGATTTGCATAAATCATATGATTCAAAATCGTATGACTTTAAAACTCCGTCCCATGGAATTTTAGATATGCGTTTCTCATTTATTTGATCAAAACAATAATGCCTTGAGAATTTAATTATTTATGTTATAGTCTCATTTATTATTTTGTTCTTCAAGATTTAGGATATGAGATTTATTTATATGATTTAACAATACGATAAAGCAAATCATAATAAATAAAGCTCTTTCTTATTCCAAATAAGAAATAAATATTCTTCATTATCTTATAGCAAAATAATACTTTCTACTTAATGAGCAAAGCCACTTCATAAGTGTTCCACGAACAATGTTGCAACTCTTGCATCATTATTATTCGCAGATTAACTTTACCTTTTATAAGTAGTCTTTCTTTTATTAATTGTTGCACATTTATACAAATGTGGGATCCAATCCGGTATCCAATACCCAATGATTAAAATTAGAAAGATTAATTTTATAGCATAAATATCCTTTGTGGTTGTCTCACTACCATTCACCTTTTATTGATCATCCAAAATTTTGATTGCAATTTTAAATGGTCAATCAAATTGCCACATTACCAAATTGCATTTTCAGAGTCATAATTTTAGCCACAATTATTTCCTTTAGGTTTGACAACGTTTGTCTTACCTTTAGCTTTTAATCCTTCCTTTTAGAAAATCATAAAGTCAAAATCGAATTTTCGACTTAGGTCATCATCTTTCCGCATGATAGTTCAGATATTGTGAGCACAAACCAATGCCTCATCAATTCGACTAACTTCAGCAATCAAGAACAATTCAAGATTCTAATTTTAGTTTATCTGAATTCTTAATTGACATCACTTTCAGGAAACTTGGTTTCGCAAACCAGCCGTCTAAAATTAGATTCAATCCCAGATTAATCTTGAACTTGACATTTAATTTCAGGAAACATGGTTTCTGAAACCAATCATCTGATAATTAAATTCAACTCAAAATATTTATCTTAGAAGCGGTAGATTTTAAATATCCAAATTTATCCTATAATTGCATTTCTTGATTCATTTAGGATTTGGTGCTCATGGTGATCAAATCACCATGATTATCAAAACCAAGAATAAACAATTTATTCATGAATCTAAGATCATCAACAAGTTAATCAAATTAAATTTTGATGATCCTACGGAACATATTAATCAAATTAATATTGCAATTTAGGTTACTCAGGATTATTAAGAATGTATAATTTCCATTCTTGCTTTAGAACAATTCTTAAGCTCATGAATAATTTCCATTCTGAAGAACAGATCCCAGTAATAAACATAATTAAAGTTTAAGAAAATATTCTACACAAATATGCAAATAAATATACACCTATATTTCATACCAGTCATTTAAGAGATATATAGATTGTATTTCATAAATACTCCCACTAAATTATATAACCTTCATATACATCCAATGTATAATATAATTTGAATGGGCTAAGATCCTTCTTTAATTTAATTTCAAGTCCGCTTTGGCGATACTGCTCAAAATTAAATTAATTAGGTAGACAACTCATTGTCAATCATATCATATATGACTCTTAGATCTTTTATGAGATTGTAGATATCGTATATCTAACATGTTTTAATCTCATCTGTGCCTTAGGCCCAAAACTTTGTCTTTTGATAGCCTAATTAAGTCAAACCATGATAGACGCATAGGAAACTCTCATTCACTCATCTTGCTCATACACTGATAGAATCAATGCACCTCGCTTTGGCAGAGCCCACATGAAAATACCCGGTGTACTCACAAGTGTCTATCATGGGTTGGCACATGACTTAAAAATTTTAAGAAGGTTCATCTCATATAGCATACAACACGTTAATGAGCACATAACATGTAAAGCATCGGTTAATGATTTAATTAATCTCATTAATTAAACCATGATATCATGTGATTGATTTATGGGGATAAATTCTTTAACACATAATTGAGAGCACGATTGTACGGTCGAAACTAAGCCAAGAAGGCATCCACAATCCCGTACCAAATTTAGAAACTAGAAGAAACAACTATGTAAGGTCGAAACTAAGCCAAAAAGCATCCACAATCCCTTACATAAAGTAACTCGATTCTAAATTCTTTTGTCTCATCAATTTATTACTTTGACCTTGAGATTTGTTTTCAGGAAATATGGTTTCTTAAACCAGCCATCTGACAAATAAATTCAATCCAAAGTGATTTCAAACAAGACATTTAATTTCAGGAAACACGGTTTCCAAAACCAGCCATCTGAAAAACAAATTCTGTCCAAAATCCTTCTGCTCGGCCGAGTCCTTTGGGGTGCTCGGCCGAGCACCTGTGCGTTTTAAAATCTGTACCCTTCCGATTCATATGCTCGGACGAGTCTTATGAGGTGCTCGGCCGAGCACGCCTGTCAGAATAGAATTTTTGAATTTTAATTCTAAAATTGCTTTCCTGATTCAATTAGGGTTTGGTGTTCATGATGATCAAATCATCATGCTCATCAAAGCCTTGAATAAACAATTTATTCATGAATCAAGGATCATCAACAAATCAATCCAATTAATTTTTATGATCACAAGGAACATAATAATCAAATTATTATCGCAATCTTAGATCCCACATAACGTATTTAAACGGTACGATTTTATGATCTCTATATATCACATATACATATATAAAATTCAAATCACATAAACATCAAGAATCTAAATTCAAATAACATGCGAACACATATAATCCAATTATATTATTAACATGATATTATTAAAATAACCATGATGAACGGGGCTCTGATACCACTGTTGGGTTTTGAGCAAACATGCGCAGCGGAATTAAAACCCAAAAGCCTAGATCCGATCACGATGATTAAATTAATACGAGGATGAATTTAGAACACTAACCGTGACGGAGCTTTAAAATTCTGAGATCTTCAATCTTTGTTCTTCGCGCTTCTTCGAATCACGAACGCAGGAGCGACCGCAACACTTGGATCACGAACTTTGAAGGAGTTGATGCCAACGCCCTCTATGTTTATCCACACGCGAACGAATATCTAGAACGATTCTAGATCTGGATTGCTAGACCCATTAGAAAACACGCTTTTCTAATCTTCAAAGGCTATATGATTTTATTGGTGTTCTTGAGCTTTTGATTCTCAATCTAAACTCAAGAATATGTTTCTCAAACACATGGAGGCTACCAATAATGATACAATATCAATCCATACTGATTAGGGTTAAGAGAGAGGTATTTAAACTCATTAGTCCTAAACCTTTTAGGAGAAATAGGTCAAAACCCGTCAAAACACGAAATCAGATTTTTGGCCCAAACAGGGCCTGCTCGGCCGAGTCTTATAAGGTGCTCGGCCGAGCACCTCTGTGTCAAAACTTTATGTTTCTCATGCTCGGCCGAGTCCTTTGAGGTGCTCGGCCGAGCACCAGCAAAAAGTCATTTTTAGCCTTTTAAACAATTCGTTCTTTTGTGTGTGACCCCATAGGATTATATTAAGTTGGCAATGAGTCCAACCAAGGTCAAACTCATAAATCATGAGCGGACTCTAGCAAGCCATCATGACTACCCAATTAATATAACTTAAAGAAGTTCGTAATCCTCAATAGAATATATCACAATCCTTTTGTCTCACGATATCATAGTGAACATAAGTCATGGTCCACGTCAATTTATATTGTTCAATGCTTTCTCGATCTTGAGTAGATTGATAATGAGCAAATGGTATTGATCTCATCAATTCATTTGAGCGCGGCCACGCATTTCATCAATCTCACTCTACGAGAGGCCCAAGCGGATATCTCTCTTGAGAGAGGGACAAATCCCATATTGACTTATTACCTTTCCCTACATGAATCCGATTATGCCAATCGTAGCCTTTATAACCACCCGGTTAGGGGTGACGTTTGAGTACGTCAAACATAATGTTCATCATGTGGAAGACTGTAATAATCTCAGGTCTAAAGATATCAATGATATAACTATTATGAGATTTAATTATGACATTTGACCATGACATAAATCTCATAGGTGGGTCATGTCCAGTACATGGTCACCAACATGTACTCATAAGCTTAATCTGTATCTAATACACATGATCATCACATGATCATCAATTAAACTTATACTAGTTCTTCATAAGTTCTAGGGACGGGGATTATTATAATAAACATGTAAAACATATAATAACCCAAGTTTGTTATCTCCAAAACAAATGATGTAACGTAATGGCCTTTCTCAAGGGCCTAGAGCATAATTCCAACAATAGGGACCCGATTGTCACTTAAACCCCAGCTCTCGCGACAAGCGTGAACCTATATATTTTCGAACAAGCAAGGAGAACCAGCCGGACTCACCAAGAATGCACAAGTAGATGTTTACTTGAACTACGAGAACAGAACTCAGTCCCTTATTAGTGGACTATTCTTTATGCACCATGTAATCATGTATCATGTGCTCACGAGAATATGCACCATGTAATTATGTATCATGCTCACGAGAATATGCACCATGTAATTATGTATCATGTGCTCACGAGAATATAAGTATCCATACGCAATTATTGCGAATACAAACCAAGATAACACTGGCACATAAGGTGTCCATGTAACACGATCAATCCAAGTAAGAGTCCATTAATAACAGACTTCAGTCAAGTAGTAGGGTATATCACTTTGTCACATGCCAAGTTTGCACGTACATATTCATATCACGTTTAACACATTAAAGCGTCTATCACGATACCCTTACTATCCAGTAGAGCCCAACACCTTAGACTCTAAACACGTAGTAGAATAGGTCACATTGTACCTAGACACAGTCATACTTCACGTATATGTATCGTTAATAATCGAATACATTTTCTAACACATATTGTGTTCTATAACCATTCTTATTAATTTAAATCGTAGTATTCAAGATTATATGAATTATCTTCATATTACACTAGTCCCTATTTTCTTTAGGAACCATTTCAAGACAAGATATCTTCTTTATATTTTATATACTTCATTGAGTATATACACGATTAAAAACTAAATCATTTACACTTTAGTGCTTATTTATAGCACTTCCAATATACACGTATCAAGTTCAAGTATGTAGTAGAGTTAATCATTCTCTATCTGGTTCCATATCCCAACTCTTTTGGTTATTCATACCATGTACCAATCAATCAAGAAGCCACATTCTATCAAGTAAATATATGCAAGATTTGCATATACACATCAAGACTCTTTCAAGTTTATTACCATACACCTATATTGGTGTCAAGGCACGTACAAGATTTTATAATCTTATATTCATGTCTTAATCCAATTATTTGGATGTTCAAGTCATGTACGAGATTTTATTGTCTTATACTTCAAATTACTGTCTCATCTTAAGACATTCAAGACATTCAGGACATTCAGGACATTCAATACATATACAAGATCTTATCATCTTATATCCAAGTTCTCAATCCATTTCTTTGGATGGTTAAACATGTACAAGAGTTAAACATCTTATACTTCGAGTTCAAGCTAAGTAGATGAATTATACATCTTTCACATATTATTTTCCAATCCTTTTCTTAGGACATTCAAGCTCTAGACATTAGTTGGTGTCCCTAAGGTACACAAACATTGACTTCAAGACACATAAAAGAGTTATTACTCTTATATTCAAGTCATCATTTAATTATGATTCAAGTCCACATTTCATTTGTTCACAAATGGACTATTTTCAGTACTAGAGTGTTTTACAACACTCATCTAGGTCATCTAGGGTAGTACCCTAAACCTAGACCAAGAATAATTCGAGTTCACTTTAAGTAAATGAGCTATACAACTTATACTTACAAGTTCATAATCCCCTACATAGGATATTCAATCTCTAGTCATTGTTTTAATGCCCCTAAGGTGCACAATCATTGGCTTCAAGACAAGCATAACACATAAGTGCTTGTTCATAGCACTTTTAAGACATATAAAAGAGTTCTTCCTTTTATACTCAAGTTCTCATTTTAATTTAATGAGTAATCATGTTCAAGACTCACTTCTGATACCCCTAAGGTGTCACAACACTTGCTAGGACATCTTATCTTAAGGCTATATGTCTTAACAAGGGTTATTTCCAACTTATACAATCATGGAACAAGTTTTACAATTTTTCAGGACATATGGGCGGCCGCACAAAATGGTGTGGGCGGTCGCCCAAAATCAGGCTTTCCAAGAACAAAATACTTCAGATAGATGGGCGGTCGCCCAGCCCAAAATGGGCGGTCGCCCAAGGCCCAAAAATGCCAAAATCCGAATTCTTTCCCAGGTTAAATAATTTTCCGTCCCGAGCGTAGGAGTATAATTTTTATCAATATATTATCAAACCCAGGAGTATAATAACAAGCTTAAATCACTCATTTCAATTATACTTTCTTATTTCAACAGAGACTTTATACTTACAAATTCTCCGTCTCAAATGTAGGAGTATAAACCCACTAACACTTTCTAACATTCAAGAGTGCATGTTAACATGCCCAGAACACTTCTATAGGGACACTTTATTAATTTATCCCCGTCCCATAAGTAATAGAATAATCTTCTTTTATTCCCAATTAAATATTTCACCGTCCCCAAAAGTATAAGTACAATTTTATATTATACTACTATACCCATTTAGAGACACTTCCATTCATTTCCCCGTACCACAAATAATAGTACAATTTTTCTAATAATATTTAAATCAAGTTACTATTTTACCGTCTCACGAATAGGAGTGTAATTTCCTACTACTCTTTTAGCAAACCAACAACCCAACCCAGGAGGTTAACTAATTTGAACTAATTTTCCAAGTTTCTATTGTACGCAGCATATTTATACTCCCTTCGTCCCAAAATTACAAGTATCACTAAAATTGCTCAAAACACAATTTTAACAAGAACAAGTAGCGGGAATAACATATATGCATGTTATTACAAGTAAGGGGGAGCTAATAACTTACCTAGTCCGAAATCAAATTGACCCAAATTAATTTCTGATCGGCCTGGAACGCTCTATTCAACGCCACGAATATTTATCCGGGACCAGAATCACGAACAGAGGAATAATTAAGCTCGATGAGTCGAGAATAGGAAGAATCCTAAACCTTCTTTATGAAACAGAGGAAGCGTAAACTTAGTTGGAGAGGAAATTGACTCAGAGAGAGGGATCAACCAAGTTTTATCCTAAACAAGTTTCAAAAATTGCATCTAGGCCCCTCAAGTTCTAACTTTGACAAAAAGGCCCCTAAACTTTCAACTTTGACATTTAACCACCTTAATTTTCTAAAGTAATTAAATAATTAACTTAAATAAAATAGCATATAATTATGCTATTCAAGAATTTAACAAGCAAGTCAAATATTTAACGAGATTAAGGATGGGCGTTACATGGTTGGTCACTTGCTTTCCCACTTGGCCAGCCACTTGATGCCACTTGCTGGGTGTGGGCTGGCCATAATCATTTTATGTGCAATGTAGAAGACCATTTTTCCCGTTCCGGTATTAGCTCCGCGACAGTCCAAAATTTGTCTGAATGCGCACATAACGGTGTCCCGGTTGTCCGCGGTCCAATCATGAAAGTTGCTTGAAATATTCTTGTGGTCATGCACGTATATCTGCAATATGTTAATGAGCAAGGAATGACAATAATACAGTTTTAAACACACAGAATGGATAATAACGAGCAGTTCTAAGGGTGCGGGCCCCGTTTCGGGTCCCGCAGCTCAAAAATTGAAGTGCATGCCTGTTTACTCGTTTTTTCGATCTGATCATGAATTTGAAGTCCGTTAATCCATTTGATGCACCGATAAGGTTCACGACACTCCCGTGCAGCCAAATCGAGGGCTTTTGGTCAAATTTAGGGTTTAGACCGATTAAAAGGGGTTTGATAAGGGGTGCGAGATTGGGGTATCTATAGAGTGTTAGATATTATGCCCTAGGCACTTGAGAAAGGCCTATGCGTTATATCATAGCTTCATTGTTATAGAGATAACAAACCCGATTATTATATCTTTTGCATGTTTATTATAATAATCATTGTCCCTAGCACTTATGAAGTGCTAGCATGAGTTTAATGGATAATCATATGATGCTTATAGCGTATAGGATGTGGATTAAACTTGTGGGTACATGTTGGAGAACAAGTACTGGATAGACCCGTTATGAGATTTATGTCATGGTCAAATGCCATAATTAAATCTCATAATAGTTATATCATTCATCCTTAGACCTTAGATTATCATAGTTTTCCACATGATGAACATTATGTTTGACGTACTCAAACGCTACCCCTAACCGGGAAGTTATAAAGGCTACGATTGGCATAATCGGATTCTTGTAGGGAAGAATGATAAGTCAACATGGGATTTATCATTCTCTCAAGAGAGATATCTGCTTGGCCACTCGATGAGTGAGATTGATAATAGTGTACGGCCGTACCCAAATGAATTGAAGCGTTCAATGTTATTTGCTCATATCAATCTACTCGAGATCGAGAAAGCATTGGACAACATAAGTTGACGTGGACCATGACTTATGTCCAATATGATATCGTGTGACAAAGGGATTGCGATATGTTCTACAAGGTTACTTTGGGATTTCAAAGTTATACTAATTGGGTAGTCATAATGGCTTGCTAGAGTCCGCTTATGACTTACGGGTTCTGACTCGTTCGGACTCGTTGCCAACTTAGTATAATCCTATTGGGTCACACACAATAGAACAGATTGAATAAGGCACAGAAAATAGGAAAAACTGGATCCTGCTGGTAGGATCCGTACGGATGGTTTGGGAGCCACCCAACCAATCCGTACGGATGGTTTGTCCAGACGGAAAACAGTTTGTTCAGATCTCTTGTTTAACAAGGAATTCTGATCCCAAAAGGAATTAGGTTTATACCCTATTATATATGTGTGCAGTCGGGTTTGAGAAACCTAATGGTTGATTTTAGAAATGATAACATGTTGTTTGAGAAACAATTACACACATATAGAGGGGATTATTAGTTTTGAGATTGAGAATCATCATAACTCAATAATCAATGAAGCAAAATAATTCTTACGAAGAAATCGTTTCTTCATCAAGCCATAGGTCTAGCAATCCAGATTAAGAAGGTGTTCTTGATATCCGTTCGACGTGTGGATACCGATAGAGGGTGTTTTCTTTAACACCTTAAAGTCCGTGTTCATGGATTCGATCTTCAAAGGTATGTTTCTTTCATCTTGTATTTAATTTAATCAACATGCACGGATTCGGGCTCTTGAGTGTTTGATTTTATCTGTTTATTCCGCTGCGCATGATGCATCAAAACCCAACAGTGGTATCAGAGCCCCGTTCGTTGTTGATTAGTTTAGTATATAATGTTGAAATTGTTTAATTCGATTATATGATGTCTACATGATAATAAGATGAATGCGTGATTTGAGTTTTATATATGAGATATAAAGGTTTATGAGCATGATATGGGGATTATGTGATTATTATATTGATTTGATCTATATGAATAATGCATGTTGGGATTATCAATAAATAATTGGATTATGTGTATTAATAATTTAGATCTAATTATATATATAATAAATTGTTTATTCATGATATTGATTAGATCTGATTAAATTCGTAATCTGTAAATTCATGTTTCTGTAATCTGATTATGTACAAACATGATATTGGATTTGGTCGAATTTCTGAAATTCTGAAAAACCTAGAAATCTGGTATCCTACCAATGGATCCGTACGGATGGTTTGGATGATGCCAAACTGATCCGTAAGGATAGTTTGGAAATTCTCAGATTTGATTTTGTTTTCTGGTGTTCAAATTGTTCTGTAAATTGTTTACAGAATTCGAATCTGGAAACTGGAAACTGCTTTCAGATGGCTGGTTTCCGAAACCGTGTTTCCTGAAACAGTTTTCGGCCGAAGAATTCAAAAGGAATTGCAGAAATCAGAGTTCTAAAGAGTTTAGAACTGCTGTAATTTGTGAGATTAAAAGATAATGAAAGATATTGAAACAAGTATCCAATCTATATAGGAATGTGGATGCCTTTTTGCTTAGTTTCGACCGTATAGAGAAGTTACTTGGCTCCTTGATCTTAGTACGGAAATGTGGATGCCTTTTGGCTTAGTTTCGGCCGTACGGTTTGTGCTCTCAATTTCAAGATGCTCTGCGGATACAGTTTCAGAATTCTGAAGAGTTCAGAATATATGTGACCTGTATGAAAGAGTTGTACGGATAAATCTGGATGCTTCCAGAAACATCCGTACGGATGGTTTGGGCATTACTGATTCTGATCTGTTTCAGACGGCAGGTTTTGGAAACCGTGTTTCCTGAAACCGATTTCAGTTCAGAAGTCTAAACTGTTAATGAGATCAGAATCTTAAAGGATTTTAAGATTGGCGTAATCTCAAAGTTTCAGAATTACCCCTATACAAAGTGCAAATCGTTTGCAAGAGAAGGAAAATAAATTTGGATTAATTCATTGTATGGACCAATGGCAGGCTCACGCCTTGTTTCTGGGAATGCGAATGAAATATCCAATCTGTAAATTGTTTACAGATAATTTAGATTTTTGTCCCCATTATGTTGCTTCATAATTAAATCACAAGATTTTGCTTCTGTTAATTAATTGGATTAGTTAACATCATTATGCAAAGATTATATTATATTATGTTTGACATAATTAAATATATGATGCATATCTCTAAGCAAATAAACCTTCTTAAAACTTAAGTCAAGTGCCAATCCATGATTAAAACACTTGTGAGTACATGGGTAGTTTTATGTGGGTTACGCCCTAGCGTAGGCGCATTAATTCTATTCATCTATGAGCACGATGAGTGAATCAGAGTTTCCTATACGTTTAAAATCGTTTGACTTAATTGGGCTATCAAAACAGTTTTGGGCCTAAGGCACAGATGAGATTAAAACATGTTTGACATAAGATGTCTAACAATCTCATAAAATATCTAAGAGTCACATATGATGTGATTGATAAAGAGTTATCTACCTAAATAACTTGATTTTGAGCAGTCGTGCCCTAGCCGACTCAAAGTTAGGTGAAATATGGATCTTAGCCCACTTAAATTATATTATACAATTGTTGTATTTGAAGGTGTATAATTTAGTGGGAGTATTTATGAAATACATTAAATGTCTCTAAATGATAATGGTATGAAATATATGTGTATATTTATTTGCATATTTCGTAGAATGTCTTAAACTATAATCATGTATAATTACTGCGATTGACCCCACTTTAAGAAGAATAAGATTAACTTCCATAACCTAGTCATGAGCTTAAGAATTGTTCTAAAGCAAGATCGGAAGTTATGAATTCTTAATAAATCATATTCCTAAGAAACCTAATGCCTTAAGGATAGACAAAGACATTGATTAGAAACATGTGGATGATTTATATATGTCAATTATCTTATGACTTGCTACCATATGTTTAGAACTTTAGAAGTATCTGAAACACATGGATGCTTGTAGGAAGCGTTCCTACAAGAAAGAAAGGCAAGACAAGTTTGAGATTGATTAGAGTCTAACATTCATTTGATGAATGAAAGGTATGTCAATAAGTTATCATGTGTCGAACATGGAGAGACCTATTAATTACCGTGATATGGCTTGATAATCAAGTTAGTTTGGAACTAACAAACGGATTTGACATTAATTCATAAGCGACATTTGATGTTTAAATGATATGTCTTAATATCAAATAGAAACTTCTCAAACTCTAAAGATAAATAAGGACAAGGATTTAAGATAAAGGCAAGACAAGAGTTGTCAAGCCTAAAGAAAATATTTGTGGCTAAAACCTAGAATCCAAAGAAAGTAATTTCTACTTTGGTAATAGGATTGACCGTTGGAGAAATTACAATTTGAATTAAAATATCAAAAGGAAGGGTAGTTGGACTAGCACTTCAAGTATTTATGTTAAAATTTTACTTAAGGAAGGTAAAGATTAACCTATGTGGTAATAATGATGCAATGGTTGCAACATTATTCATAGGAACTTGCGAAGTGTCTTTACCTAATAAGTTCATATTTGTTTTGAACAAATTGTGCTATGTTCTTATTTTAAGTAGAAATATTATTTTGGTTTCTTCATTACAAGATTATGGATATTTCCTATTTCGAATAAGAAAGTGTTCCATTAAATATGATTTGCCTTATTGTATTGCTAATCATATAATGGGACTTAACATCCTTATCTTGGAAGAACAAAATAATGAGTATAAACGTAAATAAAGGAAATCCGAATCTAAGGATGTAAGCGTTACATTCTTAAAGCATTAATGTCTATATCAAATGATAAGAAACACGTATCTAAAATTCCATGGGACGGACTTTTAAATTCATATGATTTCAAATCATGTGATAGATGTGAATCTTAGAAATTGATCAAGACATCTTTTACTAATAGTAGTAAGAGGAAGTACTCTTTTGAACTTATACATTTTGATGTATGTAGTTTATTATAGTAACAATGCTAGAAAGGATTTCAACACCTCATGGCAAAAGTATTGATGTACTCTGATTAGATCAAAGTAATGAATATTTGAGCCTTGGACTCGATGAGAATTCTGCAGAAAGTCTGCAATTTAAGAAAAACAGAATCTGAAACAGCAGCCGTACGGATGATGTTCCAGAAGTTTACAGATTGTCTGTAAAACACAGTTTTTCATCTCATAATAAGTCAAACTGATCTTTAATTATCCTTCTGGATTATGTGCTGGAAACAGCTGCGCTTACACTAACTTGAGTTTCATCTAAGGAGGTTCGACTGGTGCCATATGAGATATGTAATGAAAGAAAACTTGGTTTGTATTTTATAAAGATTTGTGATGTGATGCTTTTGAAAAAAGTGTTGTCTGGGATAAAATCACGCCTAAATCTTATAAATGTAATTCCATGGGATATCTTAATGATATTGATTTTACACCCTTTAGAGTACAAATCGTTTGTTACTCTAAATAGCACTTTCTAGATAAATCGTTTATCTCTAAAGAACTAGTGGGAGTAAAATGTATCTCGAAGAGTTCGAGACCCAAAATGACATGGAACCTAAGATGGAAGTTGAACAAATATTCACAAGGAGTTGTGGAAATTCGTTCAAGTATACACAAGAAATTTGCATAACTGATAGGATACTATCTATAACAAGAAATATTGATTTCTCGTAGGGAAGATATCATTGCGAATGATTGACCTATTACCTATCAAGATGCAAAATCCGCTCCGGATTTAGATCAATGACTTGGAGTCATAAAATCTAAAAGTGTATATTGATTAAGCAAGACTAATTGAGAAGTTAATTCATAATGTTGATTATGATGAAACTTCATCACTCGTAGTCATGCTTAATATTATTAGAATTCTTATTGTCATAACCTCATATTTTGAATATAAAATATGACAAATGGATATCAAAATAGCATTCTTTAACAGGAACATACTTTAGTATGTGTTTGATACAACCTAAAAGTTTTGATATATAAAATTCTAATAAAATATGCAAGTTGCAGAAATCCATGAGATGGATTGAAGCAAACTACTTGGAGTGAAATTCATTTTGATGTAGTATTCAAAGAGTTTGAATTCATCAAAGATGAGACTTGTGATTATAATAAATTTAGTAGAAGCGTAATATTATTCCTAGTCTAATATATATATGGTTGATATATAAATCATTTTGAAAGAGTTTCTAAATGAAAGACTTCGATGAAGCCGCCTACATCATTGGACTGATTTATGGAGATAAATCTAAAAGGTTGATTGGTTAAAGTCAAAGTACTAATATTGACAATATAGTGAAAGGTTCACTAGGCAAGACTCTTAGAGAGGTTACTTGTGAAAGTCTAATTAGCAAGAGTACATGATTAGGATTCCATATGCTTTGACAATTGGATCTATCATGTAAGCCATGCTAATGTACTAAGACCAGATGTCTCATATACTTGGAGTATGATGAGATAATACCAATCGGATCCTAGTGAAAGTCACTAGTTAAGAAACGCTCTTATGTTCTCTAAAAGGAACTAAAGGATGCGTTCTTGATCTTTGATGGAATGAAAGATGATCTTGTAATAGTTACATAGATGCATTTTTATAAACCAACAAAGATAAATATTGTAGTATAAATACATGTTTACGTCTAATAATGGTGTTAGAAGAGTTCTAAGTATACCATTACTATTCTACAAAAGGTTGAGTATCTAGTCGCATGGGATGCAACTAGAAAATTGTTTGAATAAGATAACAATTAGTAAACTAGAAATTGTTTTTAGTGTCACTAATTTTATGGACCTTCATTGTGCCAATAATTGTTATTACACAATATAAGAGGCTAATGTCTTATCTAAACATATACTTGGACGTTTCTATCTTTTTCGAGAAATCGTCAAAGATAGGAGATGTCTAAATATGCAAAGTACCATATGATGATAACAAGGATAATCATCTTACATAAGCCTGCTTGCAACTATGATGGAGATCATAACTAGCTCAATGGGTATGGATACACATTGATTGGGCCTAGTGGAAGTGAGAGATTGTTGGATATTATGCCCTAGGCCCTTAAGAAAGGCCTATGCGTTATATCATAGCTTCATTGTTATAGAGATAACAAACCTGATTATTATATCTTTTGCATGTTTATTATAATAATCATTGTCCCTAATACTTATGAAGGTCTAGCATGAGTTTAATGGATAATCATATGATGATTATAGCGCATAGGATGCAGATTAAACTTGTGGGTACATGTTAAAGAACAAGTACTGGATAGACCCGTTATGAGATTTATGTCATGGTCAAATGTCATAATTAAATCTCATAATAGTTATATCATTCATCCTTAGACCTGAGATTATCATAGTCTTCTACATGATGAACATTATGTTTGATGTACTCAAACGATACCCCTAACCGAGAAGTTATAAAGGCTACGATTGGCATAATCAGATTCTTGTAGGGAAGAATGATAAGTCAAGATGGGATTTGTCCCTCTCTCAAGAGAGATATCTGCTTGGCCACTCGATGAGTGAGATTGATAATAGTGTACGGCCGTACCCAAATGAATTGAAGCGTTCAATGTTATTTGTTCATATCAATCTACTCGAGATCGAGAAAGCATTGGACAACATAAGTTGACGTGGACCATGACTTATGTCCAATATGATATCGTGTGACAAAGGGATTGCAATATGTTCTATAAGGTTACTTTGGGCTTTCAAAGTTATACTAATTGGGTGAAAGCTATACTAATTGGGTATTCATAATAGCTTGCTAGATTCCGCTTATGACTTATGGGTTCGGACTCGTTCGGACTCGTTGCCAACTTACTATAATCCTATTGGGTCACACACAATAGAACGGATTGAATAAGGCACAGAAAATGGGAAAAACTGGATAATGCTGGAAGGATCCGTACGGATGGTTTGGGAGCCACCCAACCAATCCGTACGGATGGTTTGTCTAGACGGAAAACAGCTTGTTCAGATCTCTTGTTTAACAAGGAATTCTGATCCCAAAAGGAATTAGGTTTATACCCTATTATATATGTGTGTAGTCGGGTTTGAGAAACCTAATGGTTGATTTTAGAAATCATAACATGTTGTTTGAGAAACAATTACACACATATAGAGGGGATTATTAGTTTTGAGATTGAGAATCATCATAACTCAATAATCAATGAAGTAAAATAATTCTTACGAAGAAATCGTTTCTTCATCAAGCCTTGGGTCTAGCAATCCAGATCAAGAAGGTGTTCTTGATATCCGTTTGACATGTGGATACCGATAGAGGGTGTTTGCTTTAAACACCTTAAAGTCTGTGTTCATGGATTCGATCTTCAAGGGTATGTTTCTTTCATCTTGTATTTAATTTAATCAACATGCACAGATCCGGGCTCTTGGGTGTTTGATTTTATCTGTTTATTCCGCTGCGCATTATGCATCAAAACCCAACACAGAGCCTGTCGTCGAATCTCTTATAATGTAAAGGGGATTCTACGATTACTAAGAGACAAACGATCTCATCTAGGGTGTATCGGCTGGGTCCAAGGCAAGACTTCCTACGTATCTCTTTCGAGAATCAAGCCTCCGTAGTTCTAACTCAAACAAACAATCAAACTAGCACAAATAATGGTCGGTCCCGGATTCCTGGTTTACCTACGTATCTCTTTCGATAATCAGACCAATCGTAGTTCAGGTTTATTAAAACAAAAACAGGAAATTGCTGGGGATATCATTGAGATGTGTCGTCTCTTTGCTGGGGGTCACATTGAGATGCATCGTCTCTTTGCTGGGGAGGAGATTGACATGATAATGACTGGGCTCTCTTGAGTGTCCTACGTATCCCTTTTGGGGGAATCAAGTCAAAACGCAGTTCTGGGGGGTACAACTCGACATCAGGAGAAGACCACGATCAACAATACTCAAGGATTGATGCAAGGTACAATCGGTGTGGGGGGGATACATCTTGAAATCCAAGAGATGACCTAATTTAACATCAAGATGAGTCGCATTTCTGACTCTGGGGATTGGTGCTAACCAACATTTTATGAGAACGGGCGACTGAGTTCACCGGGGTAAACTGCCTACGTATCCCTCCATGGGAATCAAGTCGAGTCATAGTTCTGAATAGAACCGACTCAACATCAAGAGAAGGATTAAGATCAACATTACTCGAGGATTGACGCAAGGTACAATCCGAGTTGGGGGTACATCTCAACATCAGGAGGCTACTGGGGGATATAATAACGACTCATTGAAGGTCGGACGCTTCGTGCCAATCAGAAAGACCAATTCAATAAAAGGTCGGTCGCTTCGCGTAATTCAAAGGGAGGTACGACTCAACATCAAGAGAAGACCAATAACAGATGAAAATTTAAAACATTTCAAATAAGGATACGCTGCATTCTGAGCTATGCCCAAATTTCTCGGGATTTGAGTTGATGTGTGATGAGATTTTTGTGCTTTATTCAGCAGTGAACCATCGCTTCGCGTGATCCATCGGCATTGTTTTAGCTTTGATTGAATTCTCTCGCGTATCAGGAGAGATGAAAAGATCGACTTTGTCCATTGGTGACCTGCAAGTTAGCTCTACATGCAGCGGCGAGTATGATTCGCACGCATAAAATTTGGATCATTTTTACCGCGCATAAGCTTATTTTCATTTTGAACTCGGGATGCTAATCTTTTGATTTAACGCACTTATTAAATGACACCGACTCATGATTAATGACCAACAATGAATCAAGCCCGAATTTAGAGGGGGCTATAGATGGATGAAATCAAGGATGGGCTTATCCACCTAGGGAAACGGAAAAAGATAAGATTCAGCAGGATCAAAGGTCAGAGCCGTACGGCTAGAGAAGGGGCGCACGGATTTTTGGTTGCCGTACAGATCTTCTCATCAGATCCCTAGAAAATTTTCTTGGAATTCGTGCCTTATCCAGGCATGGGAGGGGTTGCTTTTCGAGGGAGATAGGCTGGAACCCTATCTTTGGGAGTACTATAAAAGGGGAGGGGGAGCTTCATTGTTTTCCATCCCAAACATCTTCTCCTTCTTTCTTTCTTTGCAATCCCGATCTTATTTTTCTTCTAAAATGGCTTATCTCGGCCCAACCATGTTTAGCACTGAGGAATACCGTGAAGGACTCAACCGTTGGGTGAATTCCTACTCGGAAAATGCACGAGCGGCTTTGGAAGAAACTTATCACTTCAATCTTCTTTTCGCTTTAAGGAGGCTTCCCATTCAGTGGGAGATGATCTGAGGAGCGTCCGTCTTCTGGTCGACAGGTACTCACTTGTTTAACTTTGCTCAAGATGAACTGTGCCCTACTTTTTAGGAATTCTGTGCTATCACGGGAAACACAACTCGTGGTAGGGCTATGATGCCCACTTCTCATAAGACCCCGGTCCGGTGGCTCACAAAAGTTTTTGGCTTCGATCTCGGGTCTCAAGGAGGCTTCTCCATAGGACTCACTTCGACATCACTTTCTTCCCCGGACTCTACGGTGAGGCTACCCCTCATAACCTGGAGTACTCTGATCGTAGGGACTTCGCCTTGATCATGTGCCTCTTTGCGGAACTGTTCTTTGTTTCTTATGACGGCTTCGTCGATTCAAGAATGGGGACATTGTCGATTCCTGCAAGGGTGGTGCCGGCAATGTGATGACTGTCCTTTTGGCAGAAACTTTGCACGGGTTGGATGGTTATTATCCTAGAGGTGATGCTTTCATGTCAGGTAGCCCATTCTTCTGCAGATATGGCTCCAAGAGCATCTCAAAATCATTCACCGGTGTCGGACCCAAACTATACTCCTTCCATACTTCCAAGGTGAGGTTTGTATATGCAAAACTGCACTACTGTCAAAGAGTGGGGAGAAAGCTCTTCAGGCATCTTCCAGAATGTGTTCAACCGCATCGGTTAATGAATGGAATTTCAATTATTTTCGCATAATCCTTGGTTGCCACGCCAAGATGTTTTAGTTATTTCAAACTTGTTGTGATGTTTGTTTTTCTTTGTTTTCAAATGTAATGTTTAGCAATTTCAACATGGGGAATAAAAGCTTTTTTATTACTAATGACCGGACCCGAAGGTTGCCTACGTTCCTCTTTAGATGCTCAGGTCAACGTAGTTCGACACAATCACTTGAATTTTACGCGCCTCCTGTTTTTTACCTAAAGCTGCCCTTTCGGGTTTTCACCTCTAGTGGGGCTGTCTTTTGCGCTCTCTTTTTTTTTACTCGATAACAATTACAAAACTCGGCATCTTCTACGCATAATACTTCTTCAATTTTCTAAGGTTGCGGGGCTGAACAAGGTCTTCTCCAAATTCAGTTTGCAGGAACACGGCTCCACCAGACTGTATCTTCTTAACAATGTAGGGGCCCAACCATGGGGGCTTCCACTTCCCTCGAGGGTCGACATAACTTGGCGGCTTTTCTCGCAACACAAGATCTCCCACTTTGACATCACGATCTTTAACTTTCTTGTTGAATGCCCTGGCAATTCTGCGTTGATACGCACGATTGTGCTCTAAAGCCAGTAATCGCTTTTCATCGAGAAATGCTAACTCTTCGTGGCAACTTTGTAGCCAATCAATCTCGGAAACTTGATTCTCAAGTAACACTCTCATGGAGGGAATTTCAAGCTCAATCGGGAGAATGCTTCCATACCATATGCAAGTGAATAAGGAGTAGCCCCAGTCGTGTACGGACAGATGTGCGGTATCCCCATAAGGGTAAAGGTAACTTCTCGG